>JAAGNO010016835.1:53799-66639 GCA_033439905.1 Ceryle rudis | reverse complement strand
AGGTTTGCTTTAAAAGTTAGTTTAAATGAAATACATTCTAATTAAAACTAAACAGTTAATATTTTTAAAAGTTCTATTTCTCTGGGTCAGACACATATCAGGAAAACTGTTTGCCATCTTGCCTTGATCCTATTTGGGTCATATTTTCAGATTGTCTTTCACTGAATGTTCCACTACCAAAAGATGAACATAGTTGAAAATTTAGTCAAAAATAATGATGTATTTAATAAGCCATACATTTCTATTTTACAGCCTCCTTTCACAGGCTTTTTGTGTTTAACTGGCCAGAACAAATGCTTGAAATATGTTAGTCATATTTCTAGACTTTAGATGAGTGCAAAAGTAGTGGGATATATGTTTAATTGTGATGCTCATGTTTCTATTTTGACACCTGAAGAGCTGTAATTTCTATTCAAATTATATTTTTCCCTTATAAAATATTGGGTTTATTTATCTTCCTAGTTATGAAGGATGCATAATCTTCAGTCAGCGGGAATTCAGTTAGTATAGTTTATTTAAAATTTTGACATGTTTTATAGTATTATTGTTGTTATATTGATGTGCTAAGGGATGATAAATCAGATATACTTAAATTCTTTCATCCAATAACTAGTTACTGTAACTACTCTGTAAGCTTTCGTGAAAAATGTACTAATATGCTGAATAGTAACTACATTTACTTATTTCAATTTTATGACAATTAACCACATATAGGGTTAAATTTCAGAAATAAGTTAAATTATTTTATTTGTTCAGATTTTTTTCAGATTTTACTCATTGTTCTTTTTTCCTTTTAGTCCTACTTTGCTTCAATAGATGCAGTAATACCTCCCGTGCCTTTGACAATTTCCATTAATATCTCAAAGGCAGCTATTAAGTATCATTACAAAAAAGATTATAGAAGGATACCACATACAATAACAGTGAAGATAAAGACAATAGTCACGTTTTCGTTTGTTTCTTTGTTCTTAAGATGTAAATCAAATTTCAGGGTTATTTGAGCATTCTTTCATCTGCGTATGCTTTTAAAGTGCTCTAAAAAGAACAACCTTCATGGCCAAATAAATTCATCTGTTAGGATTACCTCGACAAAGAAAATACTGTTCCTGTCATTTTTTTCTGCCCTGTAGCCCCCCAGAAAAATAACTGTCAGAAGAAAAAAGAAACAAATTCAGTTATATTTTTTTAAATAGTGGGGCCTGGATGAAGACATACTTTTGATACAGCTTTTTAAAAGTGCAGGGTCACTTTGAAAGTCTTCAGCTTTTCAAGCAAGTCTGTTACATCATCTAAATATTTGGTCAACCAGTTTTTAGAAAATTACCTAAACATATCTTTGGGAATTTAAGTATATATTAAAGTCATTCATATCTCCACACTATTAAATAAAACTATGAAGTCACAAACGTTCTCCACTGGAAATTTTGAAATCCTTACAGTATGAATCCTTTGAAACAGAATGAGTTTTATGTCTTTAAAAGAAGCTAGCAGATAGACATGAAAACATTTATTGTTTTCCTCAATTAGAGAACTTAACAAATAGGGATAAATGAATGGAATGTTCATGTGGGTTTATCCTAGCTAATTTTGGATGCCTTTTTCAAGGGCGTAAGTCTTTTGGAGTCAATGGAAAGAGATAGTCAACTCAAGAGCAACTTAACTCACCTATAATGAAAATTACCTCACAAAGGTGTCTGACTTTCCCTACTAATTGTATAGGGAGACACTATGTGTCATCAGAAGAAATATAGGGTTCAAGATCAATAGTGTTTGTGAACAATTTAAGTAACATATACAGCTATAAAGTGTGTAGATACTCAAGATACTTGGGTTTTAGTTGAAAAATAATGTTTCTGGTATATTACCATTTCGGTTAGCATTTTCTGCACAATGGAAAATTTCCACAAAGAAATTTTTGGTAAAGTTGCTGAAAAAGATGTTTGTACATGGGGTGGAATAGTGACTTTGATAACTTTCAGTTTGATACCTTTCAGTTTGCCAAAGTAGAAATATTAATTTTTCAGTTAAATCAACTATAATCTGATTTCATCTGATAATAGGAAAGTAAGACTTAGGCTACTTCCCCAGGCTTGACTTCTGTGTAGACTCTCTCTTCCATGAGAAATTTGTTTTGTTTCTTTCACCCATTTGATTCGGTGTGGGAGAGCTTCATCTATCATACCACAGAGAGCATGGACTAACTCAGGAATCTGCCTCAGAGGAAATGGTTATATAAAGGATCCAAACTATGTTTCTGAATTTTCTTCTACAGTGGTGTGTAAAAGTTTTGTGTGCTTGGTCACTCTAATCAGGCTCAAGAATGGGAGAACAAATGAGTGACAGCATTAGGTTTAAAAAGTCCCATTTAAGCAGCAGAATAAACTGCCCAATTTTTTGTAGTGCTAAACACCCAAGAGCTCCATCTGAGCCAGTGGTTTTGTACTTGAAAAAATGTGCCCACATGTGATGTATGGATATATGCTATATCTCCTTCAATAGTGTATGTCTGGCCAGAGATCCCTGTTGCTCCAAGCAAAGTAGAACTGACTCCTACTCTCTCTGGTAATATCTTTGTTGCTGCAGATCAGAAAGAAAACAATGACCCTTTTTACCAGAATATAGACCTTTTGTGCTCTCCTTCCACACTAGGAACCATAGCCAGGTCCATCTTCAACTGCAAGTGACTATTTAAATTTCCTATTTAAATTGGATTATTTTCTTTATGAAAGAACAACAGGAGTGACCATAATTATAAATAAACACTGGCTGGTAAAACTATTACTAAGCTATGTTTGATCAGCCAGACGCTTTTAATGTCTCCTTGATAATGAATAGTTAGCTGGAACTTCATTTCTGATCATTTCAGTACTGTCAGTCGAGTTACTTTTGGGCAGCCCCATCATGATTTCAGGGCCAAGATACTTTTCAGCCAGCTACACATGGAATCAGACTCGGTGATCTAATACATAAAAAGTTAGTGTCTTTGAAGTATGTTCGGCCATTCATTAGTAGTTCAGAAATTACAAGACTATAATGTCAAGGGTGCCATTAGTACCTTTGGGGTCCTCAAATAATCTTGGCTAGAATTATACCACCCACACTGAATGTCAGTAATATGGATAGCATGCTTTCACTTAGAGTACAGAGGTGAAGTGAACAAAGCTTTACTGCGTCTTTACACATTGTATGTAGTTACAACAAAAGAGTCTCTTCGTATATATTTTCTTTTAATAAATTTCAAACTATAATTTAATAGGCAGAGGCCTGCAGTCACTAATCAAGAATCACTTAAGTAGCTGGATAAGGCTAACCTTTTTTGCTTCTTCTCCATCTGTCTCAGACATTTCTTTTCAGCTGAAAAACCCTCAGGACATAATTTTTCAATTTTCTGGTTTAATTACAGAACCTACTATGTATCAATTAGTATTTTTAATAGCAAGACATCACTTAACATAAAGTGATCTTTCACAGGGAGAGAGGGAAAGACAGGAAAGATTTTTTAGTTCTGTCAGATGCATCAGGTCTGCAGAGAACTCCCAGAACTCTCCTCAGTTCTTCTCACCAAGAAAGCAAGGTACAGGGTGAACAGTATAACATCTGGCACTTGTCCAGATTTCTTACAGCACAAAATCACAAGGTAGTTCAGGCACTCTGTTACTTTCAGTGAATTCCAAATAAAGCCAGATTGGGGTTTTAGCTAGAGAGGAACAAGACACATAAGTAATTTCCCTGCCTAATGCCAGTCACCTGTGAAACAAACTCCAAATTAAAGCAGCAGAGCTACCATGGCAGCAGTGCAGGAGTTAGAGGGCATGGGAGGACAACAGACGGACCTGTGGCCCACAAGAGGCTCAGCAGTGGGGTCAGCTGCCTGAGACCACTAAGGAAAGGCAGCCTATCCTGCATATCTTCTACCCTGCTTCCCCCACTACAGCAGTCTTCTAATTGACATTTTCGGGGCAGTAGGGACTGTGCAGTGTTAGGGCAGACATTCAGCACACCATTTAAGTGCCATGTAAGTGGAATGCAGAAGTCTAAACACAGGTAAATTATGAATTTGTCTTTACAGAGAAACATTTTTTACAGGGTTTAAGATTTGCTACATAGTGTCTGTGTGTTGCTTTGACCAAATCCAGCAAAAAGCAGGACATTCAGACCTTTTGCTAAACTTATTCTTTTTAATGGCTTCAGTTAAATATGTTATAGTTTACTTTCCATGTTACTGTTCTGTATTCAGACGGGAGCAGTGATATGTGGCCCTCACCAGACTCAGTAGATTTACAATTGTTCTACTGTGGTAGTTTAACCTTGGCTAACGGCCTAATACCCACCCACCCACTCTCTCACTGCCTTTCCTCCTCAGAAGAACAGGGTGAGAAAATAAGATTAAAAAGCTCATCAGTTGAAATAAAGTCAGTTTGATCACTTACCAATTACCATTATAGAACCATAGAATGTATTGGGTTGGATGGGACCATTAAAAGTCATCTAGTCCAACCCAGCTGCAGTAAGCAGGGACATCTTTAATTAGGTCATCCAGCCTGTCTTTAAATGTCTCTAGGGATGGGGCCACCATCACCTCCCTGGGTAAACTGTTCCAGTGTTCCACCAGCCTCATAGTAAAGAACTTCTTCCTGACGCCCAATCTAAATCTCTCCTTCTCTATTTTAAACCATTGTCATGGGCAAAACAGGGAAAAATCTATTTAGTTTATTATTAATTAATTAACCAATAGGTCTGAATGGTGAGAAATAAAGTGTAAAAAAAATAAAAAACACCTTCCCCCAACTCCAACCCCTCTTTCCAGAGGGAACTCCTCTACCTCCCTTCAACAAGTGATGCAGAGGCATGGACAATGCGGCTTGGGGCAAGTCCATAACAGCTCCACTCTGACACTCCTTCCTCCTCGCACTTTTCTCCTGCTCCAACATGCTGTCTCCACAGGCTACAGAGGACTATTTACTCTAGTGTCTGAAGCATTATTTCCCCCTCCTTCAGGCACCTGTAGAGTTTACCCATCCTCAAGATTAGTAGCCAAAATTCTGGGATTGTTAGAGGTTCAGACCTGGATGGTCTACATCATTTTTAAGCCAAGATATTAACATTCCTGTCTTAAAAAGGTGATCGTGAATTCAGTTACAAAATTTTTGAAAAGTTTATTTTGTGCATCCTATAACATGGAATATTATAATTAAGAACAGAAAAAGCCGGGGGGAGGGGGCGGAAGCAACTTTTTTTTTCCATGGCAGCCTTGTAGATAGTTAAAATGCAATCAGCCTGAAAAGGGCAAGTTCAGAAAAACAAACAAAACAATGACTTTTTATCTGAGGTTAAAATAAGCTAAGGAATTTGATTTGGTGGTACCAGCAATTGCTAGTAAATCCCTGAGCACAAAACAGACAGAATCATCAGTGCTTTGAAATGAGTCTGTCAAGAACTGAATTGTATGCCCTAACTGACACATTTGACTGTGGTGTGGCTTGTTCATCCTGGAAACTTTGTCTGGATTCAGAGAGAATCAAGGTTGTAAGTTTCCAAGGACTCAATCAATTCCTACAAGGGAAAGCAAATCATCTGTGTTTGCCACATCATCATCACATTGAAATTATGTGCTCAGGTTATACAATCATCAACCCTGTAGCTAAAAAAAAAAAAAAAAAACAAAACAAAAAAAACCCCACAGTTGTATTAAGCTAAAGTTTTGTTTTCAGTTGAATTAACTTGAATGAAGAAAAAATATCTTGTACTCATCAAAGTTATTCAGATTTGCACCAGTCTAAAAAGGGGAACAAATTGTGGCTCATAATTTAGTGTTCAGAGCTTGTTCACATGCTTCTGTCTGCTATCACTGTGTACAAAATGTAAAATGAGAGCATTTCATGAAATACAATCCACTTTTGTTCTCATGTAAAATTTTTTGTTATTACAAAGATAGGCAAATGGTCACTCCAAACATCATAAATATTCATTCAGACAGCTAAAATATATTCAGAAGTTGAAATTGAATCCTCCTATTATCATGAAAAACTCTGAATTTTTCAGACTAGGCTGTAACTAATGCTTTGGGAAATACTGAGAAATAAAGGAAAGCAGACATTTCCTCAGGCATAAGCATAGACTGCACACCATCACTGAAAAACTAACTTATGATTGTCTTTTATTAAGTGCTTGCTCGGGAAGCTCTTTTGTTTATTCTCATCAGCCTGCTGTCCTCTGTTACTGTAATTTACAAGTGTACAGGCAATCTAATATATCCTTGTCTGAAACACTTCAGAATCTATTGGCAATTTTCAGCAGTAGCACTGTGTGGTTTTGCTCTTGCATAATTGTCTTTAGCAAGTACTTCTGTGTGTGAAGGATTTTCAAATTCACATGAAAGAAGAGACTGATTAGAGAACACTGTTTGCAATGATAGTATTAAACTTCACTGTCCAATTAGATTGTCAGTACAGGTGGTCCTTTGTTAGCAACACAGGTATGTCTAAAGATAGATTTTGCTGCTGTGAATTTAGAGTACTGAAACTTCTTTACAGGACTAAACACCATTATTTGTATGTAAATACATAAGTCATTAAGGAAAAATAATATTCAAGACAGAGCTATCAGAAAGGAGCAAAACCAGAAGGGGCTGAAAAATTGAGTCAAGAGAGAAGAATCTTAAAATTGAGTCAAAATAGAGGAATCTTAATTTATTTAATAGTGATTGCCATAATAGTACACTTTATTTTCCCAGATACCACCTTTTGTCTAGAATGATATACAGTGAGATTATGAAAATACTGATTTGGGTGAGTCTTAATTGAAATAAATTAAATTAAGAATATTTTCTTTGAAAAGCCAAGGAGTCTTTTCAATGTCCTGTAGCAACCCAAAATTTGATTCCAGAAGCCTATAGCAAAAATCTAGTGTTAGGTTGTAAATCTTAAGTATGCATAGCATAACAGTGACATTGCACCAAAGCTAAAGTAAAATATTCTTAAAAGACCAGGACCTACATAAAATAAAGTGGGGACATGTCATGTTTTTACCCAAGTCTTATTGCCCTATTACATACACAAAAATGAAATGACATACCAGTTTAGTCCAGTGACTTGTCTCCAAGCCAAGGAGACAATACGTAGGGAAGACTGTAAATGACAAAATGTATATATAAAAAAAAAAGTTAAGTGACTGTGAATCTAAGAACACATCCAAATCAATTCTAACATCTTTTTCTTATATCAAGATATAAATTGTAAATAATCCAGTGATGCAACTTTTTTTTTAAAGATAGTGCTTTGATAAATTTATAGTGGTTTAAAACAACTATAAGGCATAAATACATATATTAACCATGTCATTTGCATGTAAACCAAAGCTTTTGTCAATCTCATTAATGTCAATTCCAGGGCTGTGCACCTCTCTAACAATTATAAATTGTTTCAAATATTACTTTACAAAATCAAATAGTGACAAAAATTAATAGCTGTTTTGTCCTGATCAAGGTCCAGCTTCTACTTGTCTCATCTAAGTAATAATTGGATTCCTATTTCTGTGGCTTTATTTAGGAAGTGTTCCTTTTTTTTTCAGAATAGGAAAACTATTATCTTTAGTTATACATATATACATATATATAACAGAAAATCCTCTTATCTTTTATGTTCCTCCTGCTGCAGCAAATGTATTTTCAATATTTAAGCTTCATATTTTCTTGGGTTTTTTGTTCCTCTGTTTCACACAGAGAAAGGTGACGATAAGAAGTGTCTGACAAACTCTTTACTTACCAGAACTTCATTTTGTACTGGCACATGTGTCGTTTTAGGATAAGCACTGCTCTGAGCATATCCTCAGCTAATAAAGCCCAAAAAGCAAAAAGATGAAAATGAAAGTTTTCTTTGTGCACAGTCCTGCATCTGCTGCCTCTGTTTCTGGCTCCAGGGGCTGCCCTCTCTTTGGTAGCCTCATCCAGGTTTTCAAGGACATTGTACAGGTTCCACAGGCTGGCGCATATACCCTCAGAGGGGTATATTTGCACACAAATACCTTCTGTTCCACTCTGTTCCCCCATGCAGGTGCAATTCTTGACATTTTTTTGCCTTTTCTACTTATTTTCTCATAGAAGTTCTCCTACAGGAAAGATACTTAATTTACACTAATTTAGTGTACATGATTGGGTCAAAAAGTCATCAGGACAGTTACAGACACCAGGAGCTTTTGTGTGTAAGGATTACCTGGAAGGAAAAATTGTTGCACTTCATAGAAGCTGAAAGGAAAGTTTGAAATTTAGAGGATTTGGGCTGGCTGGAGACTGTGACCATATGCACCTGTGGGGAGAGGGACCTAAATTATGATGAAAAAAATTATTATGCTATATTGATAAATTCCTCTGGATACTCTGGTATAGACTGGTTGTAGGAAGAGCCATAGCCTCCAGCACATGTTCTAATAAAGTTTTTATGTACCCAAAAGATTTCCTTATCTAGTTATATATAGTTATACATATATAATTATTCCCTATACAGTTATTCTTTCCAGCATAGTTATTTGAAATGTTTCTAAACACAACTGTTCCTTGTTTCTCACAAAGAATGGAGGAAAAAACAAGTAGGTAATTTATTTTCCTCATGTGCCTTCACACTGATTGTGATGTCTTTCTGTTTATGTGCAGCTAGTATTACTCAAAGCAGATGACTAGATGACTCTGCTGAACGTTAGGACATGTCAGAGCTAGTTGTTTTGTGACTGAAGCTCTCTTTCTGAGCCTAGTACCATGCACTGTCTTTCCTATGCTTCTGTGAAAGAGGACTCTAGCAGTGTAGGTGACTGTAGGTCTGTCCTCATCTGACTGGTTTTGAAACCTAATAACTGTTATTATCTTCTTCCTGGATTATTTCAGTATTAACAAGGGAGGGGTTTAAGTGAAAAGGGATTTCAGGTCTTTCAAATTTTATCACAAGAGATGTAAATGTCGTAATGAACATCATCCCCTGAAAACTGGGAATTTTGAAGTATCAGAACATAAACAAAGACTGAAATACCAGGTTTGGCTACTTTACTGTAAAAAGAAAATCAGAAAACCTGTGTAGCCTGATATTTAATGTGAGCTTATCAATTATTCAGACAAACTGTAAGGAAACGACATTTGTTTTAACTTACAATACATTAGAAACAAACCTGATCACATGCAGAAATAATTATTCTGATGTAACATGCAATTATACTTGATTTAAGGTTTTTTGGCATCTCACTAAGCTTTTACACATAAAAACATATTGGCACGGTAGAACAGAAGTTGAGAATTGCTTATTACAAGAAATAATATTTTGTGCCTGCATGCATAGGTGTGATGACGGTTAAAAGAGATCTCGCATATCCCTTGATTTCCTAAGATATTGTTTTAGCCTGATTTAAATGCAGTGTCTAATTGCCAATTGCAATGCATATGTTTATATAATATGAAGCTTATTTTTTCCACTTGAGTAGATAAAGTAGGTATCTATTTATATTATCATGATGTTTGAGTCAGTAGAGGCTGATTAGTTACACTGAATGCCAGCAAAATCAAATGCAGTCTCCTGAATAAAAATTGGCAGCTTTCATGTCATGTGAATGCAAATAGACAAACAAGAAGAGAAACCTATTCTTGTACACTAAAATCCTGATGTTCTTCTTAGGTGGCCTATTCACACCAATAAAATCATGAAATGTGAAATTCATCCAAGTTTGTATTTTTTCTCTTTCCCAGACAACTAATGTTCCTGGCAATGCTTAGAAATAGTCATAGAGATACAGCCCTTAACTGAACAGTGTATGCTATTTCCTTTTAGCAAGGTACAGATAAAGTGCATCCCAGTTACCACATTTGATAGAGTTCATTTGGGTGAAGAGGCTCTGCTTTGGATGATCTGTGTTTTCCATTAATGAGTATTTTCTATATATTGCTTCTTATGAAGAACTGACAGCCTTGTAATAATCTGTTTTGACAGTATTTTCCTAGAAATATTGTGTTAAATATTTTTAGACACGAGGGATCATGGGTATATGGATATAGTGGTGTGTGCCTTGTCTAATTATATGCATTATACAATTTGCTTTTGTTGGAGACTGTTGTACCATCTTTCATTCATTTAATAATGCTTTTGCAAATTGGCAGATAGCATTTGGGCTAAAATACACGCAGGGCTTTTGCAGGAATAAAACATGCTCTGCCTTTTCTCTAGTGTAGAGCAATTTGTCAAGTAATTAGCCAACCTAATTAAATTTTTGTAGCACTAATCAAACGAATATGCTAAAATTTTCTTTGCACAGCCAGTTTGCTGTCTGCTTGCATTTAACTTGATGGTTTGAAAGAGGCCCTACTATGTCTGCCACTCCACTTAATCACCTAATTTGCATTTTATATTGGTAAATCAAATTAAGCACCAGTGGCTTTTAGTATGATTGACTATGGTCAGGGCTGTTCAGATGGGACTTTTTCACAGAAAATTAGGCATATTTTAATATGAGTGAGTCTGTGCTTTCAGCATTCAGCAAACTACATTCACTCAGCTAATTAAAAGTGCTTGTTGCTTTTTGCCGATGTATGACAGATTTATCCAGCTGGTGTGTCCATTTTCTTCTGCATAATTTCTTGATGGAAGTTTTTATCCTTATACATAATAAGATTGTCTAAACAACACTTCAAACCAATTTTCAAGAACTATATAAATAATATTTTGCAGAAGGTATTTATTTTGAAAGAAATACACTTGCTGTTCAACACTGATTAGGTTATATATAACTTTGCTTTTATATCCTTCTAGAATATAAACTTTGACACTGAGAACTTGTCAGATTTTGTCTTCATTGAGCCAGAATACATCACTTTCCTAAAATCATGGGAAATAAGTGCTGAAGAGTATCCCTAAACCTTCTGTCATGGTGTAAATTTTGATCCCCCTGTAGATTATATCAAAATTCTGACCCAAACCATTACAGATGAAATTTGTTATAAAGTTATTTATGTGCATAGGTGTTCCTCCACTATTTGTTATTTAGAAGGGTACTTTACCATAAATAAAGCATTGTCTAAAATAGGAATGGAAATTTTTCCTTTTCTTTTTTTTCAAGAGGCATTAAGGACACAAGTATCAAAATGCATTGCCTGGTCAGTTAAACTTCAACAATAGCTAGAAAATGGAAAACTAGTTTCATTCACGTATTTCTAGAAAATATCTAGCTTTCATCAAATTTTTGGAAGAAACAAAACAGGTCTAAACTTGTAGTGAAACAAAGAACAAAATTAAGTACTTGATGATAAGTGGCCTCTTTTTTTCCTAAATGAATTGTGTGTCCATGATGTAATTTAGTCCCTTATCATGTACATATACATATACATCATATACATATTTCTTTTATAAACAGACTAATACCATAAAGTAGCCACTGTTCCTGACTGAGACCCAAAATGAGACAATGTAACAAGAAGATAATTTTGCACCCAGACAGTGAATAACTTGATCTTTCTCACACCTGTACACTGAAACAATCATTTGGCTCCAAAGAGCTGCCTAAGGTCAAGAGGCTTACACTCCCCTCCTTGCTGGGGTGGTGGCAAGCCCTTGTCCAGCCCTTTTGGTATGGTGGAAGGATGAAGGCTACATCTTTCCTAGACTTTTGTTAGACAAGAACAGCTGCTCATGTCAGTCTTCCACTTAATAGAAGATGAAGGAGGAATGAAAGAGGTTCAGCCATGGAAACCCTAATAAATTTGTCAGGGAGGAGCTAATTTAAGAAAACATTTCACATATCACAAGACTTTGTACATGGATCAAAAGCAGAATTTTCCCCTACAAACTAGGATTTTTCTCTGAGGTGGCTGCAGAGCACTCCTGTCAATAGAGCTGTGACAGAAATAATTTAAGAGGGGGAAAGAGGGCAATCTTAAACTGTCACAGCTATTTTTAAGGAAGTGTGTGTCTAACACTTTAGGCATTCAATTAGACTCATTGATTAAAACTCAGGCTTCATACAGGGGGCTGAATTTGTTGCATAGGGTTGTTCTGGATGAGGCAGGAAGGAAGGAATGAAAGTGCCCAAATGTATGATAGAAAATAAAATTAAAAAATAAATAAATAAAATAAATAATAATAATAAATAGCAAAGAATTATGTAAATATAGGAAAACCACTGTTTGCAAGCGTTCAGTTAAAGGCCATATACACTGATGTACTGATGCAGATAATTGCAATGCTTATATATTGAAGTTACTGTTCTAAGAGTCAGATTAAAGATGAGGTTTTTATCCATACCTATTAAACTTTGCTCAGTGCAATTCATTAAACTTCTTGAGGGTTTTGGAGAGGTTTTTCTGAAAAACTCAAAATGATAGAAATTAAGGAACCTTTCCCTGATGAGGGAAACAGTGGCTATACCGATCTCAGAAGAGAAGCTCGAGCTGAGCCCTTGACCCATAATGTACAAATGTAACAGATGTCTAAGTACTGTAATACAGCTTTAATTAAACATAGGCCAAAACCTCCGTGCTCTAAACTCACAGGCATTATCATGAACTCAGCCTTGTTCTAGCCAAACTTGCTTCAGAAGAAAGGCAGTAATGCTTTGTGTGTTTTGTTACTGGGCTGGAATAAAAAAGCTGTATTACATCCTACAGGTACTGCTTATTTACTTGAGAACACTGGGTGAACCCCCTTTCCTATGCCTTAGCTGATTTAATGACCTAGCCTCTTTTGTAAACTTCTTTGTGATTTTTTGTTTATAATAATGCATGCTGGTGTAATATAATTCTTAGGGGTATTCTTATTTATACATATATTTTATATTCTTATTTATATTTGTAAACATTCTCATTTGAAAAATCCT
>JAAGNO010016834.1:0-55075 GCA_033439905.1 Ceryle rudis | reverse complement strand
CCACCTTAACATGAGGAGGAACTTCTTTACTGTAAGGGTCACAGAGCACTGGAACAGGCTCCCCAGAGAGGTTGTGGTGTCTCTTCCTCTGGAGATTTTCAAAACCCGCCTGGATGTGTTCCTCTGTGACCTGTGCTGGATTATATGGTCCTGCTCTGGCAGAGGGGTTGGACTTGAAGATCTCCAACATCCCTTCCAACCCCTGACATCCTGTGATCCTCTGATCCTGTGACATTGACTTTCAATAGGGATTGAATTTTAGGGTAAAGATTTCAAAATTAGACTAACCAAATGATAGTCCTTTTTTTCATGTTCTACCCTTTGTTTAGGAAACTCTATAAAAGAGTATGAGAATTCCAATGCCTTGCTGAATGGCAGCTACAGGATCATTAACATCACAGGATTCTTTTATGGATGTGGTCATGCAGTACAAAACAATCATCTGTACTATCAAAAGGGAGGAACCAATGTCATTCTGAAGTAAGTCAAACACAGTTTGCCTAAGGCAAGTGATGTTGCAGAAGGAGGAGCGGTTAGTGACAAAGGTGATCCTCAGAAGAGCAGACTGCTTCCCTTGTATATTGTTTTTTCTTTTTGGTCCTATCTAGAATAGGAACAATGGTTCAGAATTCTTTCCAGAGCAGAACAAATAATTCTTTCCAGTCTGTAACTAGAATGTGGGCTACTGGGTCTTCCATCTATGTGCGTAGATTCTGTGGGAGGAGAGGAACTGGGAGGGTAGTCCAGGACCATTAGTCTGCTGTGGCAGTCAGTGCTTTAAGCATTATTCAGCTCTGTGTCTAGCTGGTTAACCTGAGTAGTTACAACTGGATAGGAAAACAGATCCTCTGGATTAACAAGATGCCATGTGCAGAGGTGACAACAGATTTTTCTTTTGGCCATCCTGGGGGTAACAGGTTTCCAATATACATTACATTGCTATGGATGTTCTTGCACTTGGAATCTAGCACTGTTCTTAGCTGGTAGGGGTTGAGTTAATGCTGCTAGTGCAGAGGAATGCACTAAGGCAGTAGCTGAGGACATGGCGACCTTGTGAATTTCACATTCCATTCTGGGGGAGTGGCTCCACTATTTGATTTCCTCATAAGAAGTTCCTACAAATCTCCCAATGTATCTCCCTGAATTGGAACTGGGAATTACATCTTTCCTCAGTTTCTACTGAGAACAGAGACAGACAATACAAATCAAAACCAAAATCTCATCTTGTGGGAAGAGCCAAAGAAAGACAGTCCAAGGGCAAGTGAAAGATTGCATCTGCTTTCAAGTTCTTTTACATGACTGATGTTTGAGCCAAGAACATTAGTATACTTTGATGTCTGTTCCCAAGCAGGTGTGAGTGCTGCCGCCTTCTATTCATTTAAATGCCAGGGAATGTGAGCAAGCTGCTTGGATTCTATATTTGTTCTGCGAAAGACAAGTCCACTTTTTGGCAACCTCCTTTAGATATCTTATGGGCTTGTTTATACATCTGTAAAGACCACCTCTGTATAAGCAATACACAGTGACAGGACGGAGGTTGCTTACCTTTGCTTGCATACTGTTAGTTGTGAAATGCCTTCATGTACCTTCAAACAGAAGCTATTTGCAGAATTTTCAAAACCTCTCTAAGAAGTTACTGAGAGATGGCCTTTCTGTTCAGTTATTCACTCTAGGATTGTTTACTTTCAGCACAGATAGAATGAGGCACTATGAATTCTGTGACAGTGAAGACCTTTATTTTGGGCTGCAGAAAAGATTCTGGGAGTTTTTTTATTGATGTAATGGAAAGAACAGGTGAGGACCTGGTTGGTTCATTTTGCAAATATTGAAAAAAATTGTAAAAGGAGTTTTTTGTCATCTATAAAAGATAGTAAACCTAGGTTTGTCTGACCTTTGGCAGGTTTTTCTTGTGACACATCCCCAACATTATGATTGCTTCATCCTTTCTTCCTTTGTTTCATAACGTGCTTTCTCACCTCTGTTATTTTTCATTGACTTCATTAATCTTAGCAATCAGAAACATGTATCTTGAGTTCCTTGCTGCAGATGAAAATATTACACTATATCTTGTCATTTACCCCAAGGTGCCAGAAGATTAAGGAATTTCTGAACCATTTGGACTTCTGGGAGAGACTGTTCTTAGCTGAGGGAGTGGAATGAACGAAACCTTGCTTTTCTACTCCCTTCTGGATTTTCACATAAAAGAGGAAAAGACAGAGTGTTCTGCTTTGCCAGTTGCACATTTCTAATGGATCTTGACATGCTTCTTATCTTGTTAGCTCTTTATAGAAAAAAGTCCTGAAGAAAATCTGCATTTCTATGTGACTATCACTGCTAAGGACTGTCCTTCTAGCCCCTGCCCTTGCACGAAGTTATTTACAAGTGTGAAGCAACTCATGAGATTAACTGGGTTGACACACACATTTCTCAGAACCTTCTCCAGCCTTAAAGCCTTTTTTTAATTGGACATGCATGCTGCTGGAATATGGAGCTGATGTAGATATGTGTTTTACAAAAGCTGAGGGGAGTCGTCTAGATAGTGATTCTTGACTTAGGATTTTTCCAGTATATGTTATCAATTTCTCTTCCACAGGAAAAAAAAAAAAATTCTTCTGGTATTTTTCCTTGTATTGTAAGTTCCTGGATCTGAAATGTTTCTGTCATTAAGACTATCTTTTCAGAAAACTTTTTTAACTGTAGCCAATTCCTGTACTGAGTTATGTTTTTCCTCTCTTTGAGGACTGGAGCTATACAGTTAGCTAGAAGTCAGACAATGAAATGCATTGCATTATTCAGTGATTAAATGCTAACTGCAAATGTGTCTTCATAATAGCTGATTACCCTTTGAAACTAGAAGAGGAACTCAATTTAGCTGCTTAATGCTGCTGTCTTCAGATTATCCTGTTAAGGAATTTCAACGTATAATAACAATTTTATACACCAGAGATGAGACATTCAGGCTGTCCTCTTGGAGGCCAGCATGAGGTCAGAATTTTGGCTCTGATAAAGTAGAATTTTTTTTCCTTTGATGTTTACTTGAGCAAATCACTGCATTATCTGAACTGTTTTCTAAAGTGGAACTCTAAGACTAGGTGAACCTGCCCAGAATTCACGCTCGTTTGGTCAATCACATTTTCTCCCTTTAGTTCCCTCCTAGTAGAAAACAAACTTCTGTACGGATATCATTTCACAAGTTTGGGCCTTCACCTAGTATATAATTCTTTTTCATACCCGTTTCTTTTAGTTGCTTCTTTCATCTTAGTGATAATAAAGCTCACAGACTAAATAAAGTGAAACCTACCAAAGCAAGTTCATGCTCTCATGCACCTTTTAGGTTGGTTATTTGGAATTTTCTCCTAGTCTTTTGGAAAGTGCTTTGAGTGGAGTATTTATCTTAAAAGACATCAGAGTGTTTTTGAACTCAAGTATTTTCAACAATGCTTCTATCAGTAATAATGTACTCTAAATTGATTCAGCCAACCACTGTGGATAAAAATGAGTTTTTATACAACATACTGAATACCTACTTTATCTCATTTCAGACTTGGGCTTGATAAAGCATCGCTGGGCACTCTACTAATTAAAAATGCCTTATATCATGGTCGTAACTACCTCTTTTCTAACTCGAAGACGTATTTCAACATAGCAGTGGATGAGAAAGGTCTTTGGATTATATATGCCTCAAGCACTGATGAAAATATAATAGTAGCACATGTTGATGAAGAAACATTTTCAGTCATTCGGCATGTCAATACTACATATCCGAAGTCCAAGGCTGGTAACGCATTCATAGCATGTGGCATTATGTATGTTACTGATACTAAGGATATGACAGTAAGTTTTGCTTTTGATTTATTGAAAGAGAAGCAGATTGATGCAAGGTTTGAGTTACGGTCTTCACAGTCTGTTCTTGCTATGCTTTCATACAGTTTAAGAGATAAGAATTTGTATACGTGGGAGAATGGGAGCTTAATGGTATACCCTGTACATTTTGGCAGATGAATATATTTTAAAAAACATGGAAGCCATGTTTGACTAAATAGATTATTTAAAGCTATAGTATATACACATTGGGGTCTCTTCACTTGCTGTGATTTTCTGTTCATTGATGGTGCATAAAAGGGAGACCAGGTGCCCTTGCAGAAACACACTTCAATTATAGATGCCATTCTCATCTTTTTAAAATAGCTGTTTGATATTGCAGCTGCCACACAGCACTGACTTGCTTTTGTTTTTCCCCTGCTATTCAGCTGATAATTATATCTAATGTACATTGATTATTCCATAGTCTATTTATAACTTTGAGTTGCAATCATTTTCTAGTCAATCATTATGGTCTAGTATAAATGTCTAAATAATGAACTTTTGTGTACAAATGCCTTTGTCACTTTCACTTAATAGTTTCCACCGATTCTTTGTAAACAGGTTTTGGGGGTTTTTTTTTGACACAGATATACATACACCTGTTAATAATAATGGGGATGGAAAGTGTTGTTTAAATAGAAAAAGAGCAGAAAGCTTCAAATTTGACAAGTCCAGTGAACTGTTACATAATCAAAAGCATAATTCAGCCCAAGTACAAGGAAAATGGGAATAATGACATTATTAAATATTGAATATACATGAAATTGTGTTTAGGTATTCATGAAATGTATGTATACATGAAACATGCATGTTATACATGAAATGGAGTGTGGGTAGAAAAGTCGCAAGGTACAAAATTTAAAAGATGTAAAATCTGATTAAAACTGCCTTTCTAACAGTGTTTTGTGTTGCTGCAGACTCTTCCTTGCCCCTCACTGCCATGTATCACTATAGCTTCCTTATAACTATATTTAATTATTTAATTTTATTATTTAATATGTATTTCAAAAAAAAAAATCTTTTCCCCCCATTCATCTGTACAAATGAAGTGATAAAATGAAGAGTATAGTTTTTTGCTGCTATTCTTATGATGTCTGGAGCAGAACTGCATGTTTTCCTCACATGAAGCGACTTGATTTGTTGTTAATATTAATTCAGACAGCTAGAGATGAGACATAACAGGATTTTTTAAATTTTGTTCTGCTGTTTGACACTTCTAAACTGAACATTGAAACGTAAAACCCTACTGTTACTTTATGTAACTGTATTCAAAATCACACTCTCAGAAAACCCCTACCCGAATTTCTAAGATATCTGTGTATATTGGTAAAGTTCAAGAGCTGATCTAAATATTTAGAAGCGAAGTGTCACTTGAACACTGAGCTGTTTGTAATACCGATGTGACATCCAGGTACCATCAATGGGATTAATGAGTATAGGAATGTCTATGTCTGCAGAACCTTGCCTAGCAAATGTGCTGGAAAAATACCTCTCCTGGAGGTAAGCTGCAGTGTGATACAGTGATGGTTTGGCCTGGGTTTTGACTTTTGTAGGGTGGGGGTGTGTTGTTTTTTGTGTTTCCCCCCCCCCTTCTTCTTCTTGGTCAGGTTTGTTCTGGTTTTGTTTGTGTGTGCAGGGGTGGTGGTGCAGCAAATTCTCCCTCTTCTCTCAGTGACAGGACCAGGCTCTGTTTCTCACAGCTGCCTTTGTTGGAGATGAACAGAATTATGTTAACCTTACGCTTTTCTGGGACAGCTGAAAATAAAATACAAATAGCTAATCGTTTTTATCTCAGTATGGTCAGAGGCCAAGTTAAGCTAGATCAGGCAGTATCCAGTCAATCTAGTGGTGTTTTAATTAAATCTATTTAAAAATAAAGAAGAGTTCTGGAATGGGCTGATCCATGAAATAAAAGTAATTTATTTAACTTATAAAGGGAAAACTAAGCAATGACATTTACTCTTCTTTCTTTTCCTACTTCCCAGATGTCACAGCCTGCAATTTAAAATCACCTTTGGAGAAAGGTGCTTTTTATTTTAGTATATTTTACAATACAGCACAGACATCAAAATTTTCATTGGAGGAATAAGACAGTTTAACATTTAAAGATGCAGACATCTGTTCCAGTCTCTTAAGGAAATGTTTTTTGTTTACAACAGAAAAATACATCTGACAACAGCAGCTAGTTATATTACAAGCAAACAATATTGAACTCTGCATAGTTTATACAATATACTGTGGTAATAAATTAATTACCAGTTTTATCCACTATTTACTAGCTGGCCACATAAAGCCTGACATTCACCTGAAATGTGGCATTATACGTTCCATTGGTATTCTCTTAACAACTTCATTTAATGAAGTATTTTCTGGACAAATGAATTTCGAAACTAAAAGCTGACTAGAATCGTGGATGTCCTCACTACAAACATTTAGTGCTTACAATACGTTGCTAATGTAAACGCAGGTGTCCAATAGAAAACATAGCTGTCAGAAAGAAAGGAAAACAGTGTGCAAATTAAAAAATATCATATTTAAAAATGTATTGATGTGCAAGTTACAGTATCAACTGTGTATTAATACTAACGGGGGAAAAAAATCTGAGCATAAAATATGTCTCTTAGTACATTCTTAATTGCACATGTGCCACAGCATTTGCATCCATTACACTTTCTTGCAAAAATCATATACACTGAGTACCCTTAATTAAGACTAAACTATTTTACAATGAGTTGTACACATGCTTCAATTAGTGGGAAAAACTGGAATAAAAATAATCAAAATCACATCAGAAATGCTTACTGACTTGTAGAGACACAGTGCTTGTTAAGTGACTGATAACTGTCAGAATCTTGACAAGACACCTACTAAATGCATCCTGTGGGTTACTGAGCAATAATCCCACCTATAACTGTACTGGGTTTAAATCTTTGCTTCTGCAATACAGTATATGCATTTCCACCCCAGTGATCCTTATGGGCATACTCAATATATACCTTCTCTAGAAGCCTTTTTAAATCTTTATAATACTTAATGCTGCAGTAAGTGCTTTGAAAGGAAACAGAATGTTTCCTTTCCACAGTGCATATCACTGTGTTTTTAGCTACTTAAAGGGTTGTTACATAAAAACAGGATTAGTTCAGATAACGTTACAGAATGTCAAAAATGCCTGAAGGTACATTGAAAGCATTGGGAAGAACCCTCATTTTCAGCGTGCCATCTGCTCCACAGGAGAAGATACGATTGCCTTGCACAGTTTCAATCTGGGTGACACCAGCACCAATATTTCTGAAAATGGACTGCTTAGCATGTTCATTTTTAAATGAATGAATTAAATTATAGGCAGTCAGTCTCCACACCTGTATCAAAAGAATGACAAATGACAAAAGGAAATTAAAATTAGGATTTGTACGTTAATGCTTCAGATTTCTGTCTGTTCTAAACCTTGTTGAGTGAAGATAAAGGGCATGGTTTTGTTCTGTATTAGCAACAATTACTGAAAGTCCAAAAGTCTTGAGAGGCTCCTGATGAAGCATAAGGCAAGAGAGCATAAGGCTACCTTAACTTGGACCAGCTGGTTACTTAGCAGGGTGAAGCTGCCCTGTGTTACCTGATGAATAAGTAGTGCTCCTCCCAGGTCTGCGCCCCCTCCCTGCCATGAAAGGTGCAGAAATGGACAGACTGCATTTTTATCTAAGATGACCATTGTCATCTTGTCAGCAGCTGAAATGCTTTTCTGCTAAGGAATGCTGCAGAGAGTAAGCTGCATAATTCATAAGCATGCAGAGTGGTAGCACAGCTGCCTGAGCCGTCTGTTGTGTCCTAAGTTGCAGAAGTCCTCATCAAGACCAGGCCACAAAGCATACGGAAGCACAGAAAGTGCCTATGAAGCAGTATGCAGTCCAGCTGAAAGGAAAGAAAGTGTATTCTCCTTCTCTTTATCAAGTTCTTATATTTCCTTCCTTTAGTATTTATGAATAAGCCCTTTAAAATAGGGACTGTATTTCCATTTTGGTTTTTTTGTTTACTGGTTGTTTGTTTCTTACTACTATAACATCTCAGTAGCTCTCTGGGGCTACAGCATCAAGAGAAAAAAACAGAACTTGGTGTTTAGAAACGTTACACCATGTTGAAGTTACCGAGTGCCTCCGGTATATACAAAGAGAAATATCCAAAGCAAAACCAGGACATTTTTGAAAGAGAAAAATAAAGCTAAAGTTTCAAAATCATGCACTTTGCTTTATCAACTTAAAATTCACACAACTTTAATTTCCTTTAATGGGGAAGAAAACCTTACTTAATTTAGAAGGCTTTTAGTATATTTAAGTTTACAACTCGGCACCTCCAATACCTTACCTTCATGTTACCTTCGGCTGAGCCTGTAACAAAATAGTCCTCAGAAGGATCCAGGGCAAGAGCCTTAACAGCTGACTCATGTGCTTGGAAACTGTAAAGGATTTGCCTCTGTCTGATGTCAAAGATGCAGATGTATCCTTTCCTACCTCCAGAAATTAGCAGTTGATGTTTAGGTGCATACTGAAGTACTGTGGCACCGTGATCATGACAAGTGAAGGCTGAAGAAGAAGGATGCCAGAATTTAATAGAATTGAAACTGTAAGTAGCTTTCAATCTTAAAATGTGTTTCTTCTATAAACTGTTACCTGAATATTTTCTAATTTAATGGATACATTTCTTGATAAGGCTAATGTTGTATCAGCCAACAGCTTTTTCCTCTCCTAAGAGCTCTATCGATCCAATGCACAAGAAAGCATGATGCGCAAGCTAATTTTTTTTAGAATACAGGCACATGCCAGAATAAATAACAAAAGGCAAAACCATGAAATTCACCATATTAAGTTAATTAAATTCCCAAGTTAAAAAATAGTATAGCAGAACTAAAAAAGTTAACATAAATATGGATTACTTTATAGATATGTATTATTTTATTCTAGTATCCTAACCTATTTTTTGTAAGAGTCCTGACTCAATTCCTTTTAAATGAGGCTGAACTGTGCAACCTGCTAGTTTTAAAATCCGAATCTCAGAATGCATATATTGCTGATTCAAATACTGCAGTTGTTTGCAGATTTTTATGATGGTTGAATTTGCTCTTTTAAAAGCCCATAATATTATATTTGGATTTCTAGGTATTTTTCTTCCATAGCACAAGATAATAGAATTTCACTTTAGTTCATTAACATAAAGATGCAGTTACTGAACTTAGTCAAAGACACAAACATCTTTTTAAGAATCCAGTCCAAGTGCTGAAAAACAAGGACAGTAGACAGGAGTTACTTCTACTATTACCTACTGTTGTCCTCTTCTATGCTTCAACAGAGCATTACAGAGAAATACATTAATTAAGTTTAATTTTCACTGCAGTGCTTACCATGTATAAGACTGTTACCAGATGAAACCAAAGTGTCCCAGAGGCAAACATTTCTGAAGGGGAAGAGAAAAAACAACCCCGGTTGTTATAGCCTGTTGCTAAGTGATTCATGGGCGTGACATGACTCAGAAAGTGTTCACATTTTATGTCAAAGCCTAGAAGGTAGAACTGAACAAGGAACCCTTGACTCTCTGCAGTCATTGGAGAGTATACGCAAAGAGTTAAGAGCTTTATTTCTTTCTATGCTCTTTTACGCTTCTTAGCGGAAATCTACTTTCTACCTGAAAGATGTATACTAATCCTAGGTTGTACCAAGAAATTACAGTTCTTATTTTCATGAGAAAAAACATTATCTTGCCCTTGCTGAACATATTTCTTCCCCCAGCAACGGTATCACATCAAATCAGTTGCATTTGATATACACCTTGAAAAAAAATGGTTAACTGTTGACCACTCCTAAGTGGAGATGAATAGGTAGCTTTGGTGAAATTCTGTATTGTATCTTTAAACATACCTGTTATCATTGGACTGTCCTGATGTAGCAACAAGACTTGAAGAGGTTATAAATGCAAAGTCACTCGTGGTTTTACTGTGGCACTGCCAACTCTATTGACACAAAACAAAAAAGATGCAGTCTTACCAGCTGTAGTCTGCATCAAAAGTTGCCAGTCTGATGTAACTGATAGCACAACACAAGTGAACTTTTAAAGGAAGTGTAAAAACTGATGTGCAATGCAGTTTGAAACCTCAGAGAATGGAGTAATGGATTTAAAATCCAGTATGAAATAAAAATGATGCTAAACCAAGTTAACTACAGCAAATCCACCATACAGCATATCACAGTAGCCTGAATTTCAAATTAAGCATGGTCTTCATGTACTATTGAGAAGCAGTGAAAAGAATTGAAGACTGTATTTTTAGTAAGTATTGGGGTTGTAAAGTCATTACTGTCAGCTCTGATTTTTAATTTAATCCAGGGTGATGCTGAAGTAGTATTTGTAATTGCATTGCAGCATATGATTATTGTACAATTTTTCAAAGATGTATCATTGAAACTCTACAGTTGTTTTGATAAATACTCCAATTAAAGAGCAGCAGAATCAAAACTGTCTCAGTGAAACTCTTACGCTCTTGGCCTGTCTGAAGTCTCAGATTTAACTTTCCTCTCGAAAAAGGAAAAATAAAACAGAATTTTGTTTACTTACAAGATAGGGCTTAGGATTTGAGGTGGTTTGGTTTACTTGCCAAATACTCAGAAATCCTTCACCATCAGCAACACCACACTGCAAGGAACAAATGGCATTTATTAGCATAACATACCCATTACTGGATGCTTGCTTCATGACAGTAAACAGCTGACTTCAGGAAATGCCCACCTAAACGGTCAAACCACTGCCTGCACATTAAATATCAACAACAATGATTGTCTGGTACAAAAAGTAGTTTAGAAACCAAATGATTTTAGTACAGATTGTTTAATGATTCTGTTTAATTACTAATGCTCTCCTACATACCTAAGTATTTTCTGGAAGTGGAGGCTTTTTAAGTATGGAAGCTTACGTTTCAAATCCTAATGTTAAATGGTAAAGCTTACAGAGGCATCATTACTCCATGACTATAATTGAAAATGCCCAGTGAAGGAAGTTGTATGACAGCATGCTATAAAAGCATGACAAAGCATGACAAGAACAATTACGGAGGGACTGTACTAGATCATGAATGGTAAAATGATGCAAGTTGTATTTTTTATATTTGTATATTCATAACAATAAATACTGTATATTCTATACAGCATGTTCTATATAAGTATTTTACAAAACATTTTAAGAAACATTTAGAATGGCTTTTTATATTTTCTCCTTTTAGTCAGGTTTCATAAGTCCTGACTGAGTGACCTCCATGTGAAGCAGTGGGTACATCTTCTTTCTTAAAACTGATTCCCCATGTGATGTTATGATTACAGTATCTGAAAACATAATTAGAACACTAAGTTAAAAAAAAAAAAAAGTTTAAATGAGATTTTATGCTACCTGAAAATAGGTATGCTGTGAGATTCTTTATATTTTCAGCTATTTTTAAATGGTGACCTTTGCTGTTTTATAGCTATCTTACTGTCATGTCCAATGCCCTTTAATTCACTTTTTATGACGTTTAAATATAATTAAATAGTTTGTCAGTAAAATGCAGACAAGGCCTGCTAAAATAACAGAGTGGGCAATATGAAAAAGTGAAGAGGTGGGTATCGCTCCTAATTTCTTTCTCTTTTTTCTGCATCTCATATATCTCAGAGTAATTTCTGGCCAAAGTGTATGGCTCTCTTGTATTCTCTCTCTGCTCTCCACTGTACTGGAACATACTTATGGTCTTCAACTAATAGGCTGTATTATATCTCCTAGGTAATGCATTCTGTCAAAACTTTGTCTTGGCCAGAATGCAAAGTCTGAAGCATTTCTTGAAGACCTGTGTGTAGACTGATAGAAGTTTGCTTCTACAAAATACGTAAGCTCAATTTTTTTTTTTTTTTTTTAAATGTTTAATTTAGAAGGTCACCACATGGGAACACAGATTTCAGAATAGGGAGAACAAAGAGTCTAAAAACATGGCAAACGGGATAGCAGTGTGAAGTTGACAGAAGAGAAAGGTGAGTAAGGGTCAGCATTTATTACAAAGCTTCTGTATTCAGCCAAAAAGAATGATACGATACTGTTTATGCCATGCATCTAGAATGACTTAACAGTTTATAGGTCATCAGATGAAACTGTTTGAGGTCACAACACAAGCAAATGTTTCCTTATAAAAAAAAAAAACAAAAAACAAAAAACAAAACCATCCTAAATGTTGTACCTACCTTATTGCCCTGGGAATTGAAATACATCCTCGTAACCCTGGCATTCCCAGCCTGCCGGAAGCACACCAATTGCTGTGGCCTTGTCCACTCAAACATTCGAACGCTACCATCTTGTGCTCCTGTAAGATCTAAGATTAAACAACAGATGTCCATTATTATTATAGCATTTTATAGAAAAATATCTACTCCATACTAGTAAATGTGATTCACTTACAATACTGATGGACTGGATGTGAAGCCATTCTCTTGACGTTATTCAGATTTCTTTTAATAAGCTTTATATAAAACAAAAATTAAGATAATTTAGAAAAAAAGACAGAAACACTCTTCAGTTTTGTTTATACTAGTACATGTGGAGTGTCCCTCAGTTAAGAAATGCTTGTTAAGCTGGCATTATTTGCATCTCATTATGTTTAGTTCCATTAATCAAAGCCAGTTTATGACAGGGATTTTTAATCCATGAAAGTTCAAATAGTATTAATATTATCTTCTATTATACAAAGAATGTAAACACATGTTAATGTCCATGCTTTTGATATTGGTCCCAATGCCAGAATTTCAAGTATGGGATTGTTCTGGTTTTGATTGGCTTGTTTGCTTTGTCCTCAGAAACTCCAGGTACTACCTCAAAGTTCCCATAAGAAAGAGAAAAAAACTAATTGTCACATTATTTCCTATGTCACGATAGCTCTATACAACAATATACAAGCAAATGTTTAGTTTGGCCTTCTTTTTGGCCAGGTCTTGGTCATTGTAGGCCTTTTATGTCAACATGGAATTAACAGCATGACAACTAATGCACACTAGGTCTCTACTAAATAGCACACTTTAAGAAGTAAACCTGAGCTGCATGCAACAGAAGTACTTACTACCCCAGCTCCAGTGCTAGTTTGACCGCTGCCTAACCATGGCATAGACGAAGATGGTTGTATCTGATTCACTCCAAAAGATGGTGTAGTTGACTGAGTCAGTGTTGTGGTAGAACCACGGAAGTCAATATCATCAGAACTGTAAAAGAACAGCAGTGTTCTGCTTTAAATAAACGTTTCTTTGCCACCAATGCTGTTTGCTTATCTCATTGTCAAGAGCCCAATGGCAATGGGTAGAGAAAGTGATTATAATGAGATCATAAACTGATAATTCCTGCACTTACATTGTACAAATGGGAAACCACGTGCTCCACAGCTATTGGTGTTTAACCTCAACAGATATTCCTAACTGTGGCAGACTGATGTTGAGAATACCAGCTCTCCTGAGAAGATGTGTATCTACTCTGCACAGTGGAATGTAGTACAAATGAGTGCTGCAGCTGATGCATTTGCTGTTCTCAGGACAGTAATGGAGGAGACAACAACTTCCACAACTAGCCTCAAGACTGTAATGATCCAACTAAGTTCTTCTAAGGTACCACTTCCTTTATTAGCTTATGCACCATGTGCTTTCACTTCACCGTGCAGTGCAGACACACCCAAACTACTCAAACCCCTCAAAATCTTACTCTCTCCATGTCTAAAACAAAGACAGTAATTACTCTTTTACCTTCCCTCACTTATCTTTAAAGCAATCGGAAGCCTACTGAAGAAGAGTCATTAACTTTTTTTTTTTTTTGTATAATCCACTTGTGCTTACACAGGTATTATATATGCAGCCTCAGGGTAGAACAGTAATCTTAATATACTCATAAAGAAACAATCCTACCTTTTAGATTCTCTGTCATATTCTTCCCCAATCCATATAAATGACTGAGCAGCAAGTAGAGCTGAAATATCAAGTTCTTGAACATCGTGCGTAGATGCCAAAACAATTTCATTGCTGTTTGCCTATGCAGCACAAACAGAAAATTTATACTAATTACAGTTAAGATCTTTTTATTACACTTACTATAGTATTTGAGGCTTACCTTATTAACTGCAAATGCCATTATCATATCTGATTCTTTGTGAATGATTTTTGCTTTTCCTCCAGGGTAGCCAAGATCTGCTTCAACCTACAAAACATAATACATTTCATTTAGCACAAAAATCCATTTTGTAGTGGTACATTCAGGCTGCAAAAATCTATATAAAATTCATGCAAGAAAAGTTCAGTGGCCTCAGCATAGTTTAGGAAGCTAAACTTTAGACTTCTCATACTCTTTGGTGTTCTAGAAGCCAAAAGTTATATTTGAATGTAAGAAACTCAAAGTTGTGTGTGCAACACTATTTACAAGGTGTTCGCTCATCCCAATTATCAGGACATCCAAAGTTAATTCACTGATTAAAAGCCTGCCACACAGAACATACAGCTTGTTAGTCACATTAGAGAAAGAAAAGCCAGTTCCACAGAACTTTTAAGAATGTGCTAGAGGTTTGGGAGAAGGGATACTACCTTGTTTTTGTGATCTTCTGCTACGCAGTTTTGTTTGACCTGCTCCACACGATCTTCTACAGACTACATAACATCACACAGTCACAAACACAAAACACATGCACAAACAAATATAAAAAAAGAATGAAACATTCCAAACTAGATTTTAAAGGCCACCCTGTCAGTAAATGATGACAAATGTATTTTTAACTTTTTATAAAAGGCACAGAAACTAAGACAGGAATCTAAACAAACTCACTTAAAATGTAATGCCTCCTAGATGAACACAAAATGTATGATATAGTCAATAAATGGAGGAGCAATACACACACAAACTCCATACTTACAGGAATTCTTAAAGATACTAAATATTATATTTATTTCCCATGGTACTTATGTGTCGGATTAAATTTTCAGTTAGAACTCATTACAGTTGTAACTGGTACAATTCGTAATGCCCCATATTATATATTACTATATAATATTACTTTTATATGTATATATTACTCATGCATATATACATATACACAAATTGATAGCTCATTTAAATATCTTTTTCAATATGACACAAAATTATAGGAACATTCAAATTTATTTACTTATTAGCATTATTGCAAATGTTCTGTTTCTTTTTTGGGACAATATTCAAATACATAAAAGGTGAAATATGTCTTGTCTAAAAATATTTGGTTCAGTTTATATTTCAGTAAACAACATGACAGTCATGTTGATTAAAAAAAAAAATCAAAACACTGTTAAAGAAAAGAAACTGAAGTGCCACCAAAAAAAATGGAAAGAAAGAAAGAAAAGATGTACTGAAGAGACTGAGAAACAGTTATAACTGAGCTTTCTTTGAAAAAAAGTTACGTCCTTTGTTTACCTCACTTTGCTTTCTTTTCTTTGTGAATATATATCTTATGAAAGTCTCCTGAAGAAGTTCTTGCTTTACAAGAAAATGCCAGAGCCTTTTTGCTGGAAGAGCTGAATAATCCTTTGATCTGTATAAAGCAGAATAGGGGGCAGAGGGGGAACAAAAGGAGAAAGCTTCATTGTAATTAAAGGTGGGCAAAAAAAATACTTCTAAAGAAAGACTCTGAATGACTTTAGATGAAATTCTAAAAAAATCAAAGCTTAAGCTTTAATTTGTTCAAGGCTGGTATCAAGAGATACGTTTTCTTGCAATTTTTTTAAAGTCCACAGTATGTTACTAACTTCCAGGTACTACACTTTGCAGTTTTTTGCATTTATGTCCCTACTAAAAGTGCTTTTATGTTGGAATTGTGCTGTCCCTACAGAATTTCCTTATGTGTTTGCATTTCTTTCAACATTTGAAAGAATACACAAATATTTAGTTCATATATGAGACAAAATTCATTGACTCAGACCTGAGGACAAATATTTCTAAAGAAGCAATGTATGCCTGTAAATAAAATCCTATAGCAGTATCAACCATGCAAATCCAAAGTCATGTATAGTGAGCAATCATAAAGTTGCATTTTAGTATATTAAGAAAAGCAAGCTATTGGCTTGAAAACATGGTTTACTCTCTGCATTTAAAGATACCTGCAAGTACAACATTGGTCTAAACTCAGGAGGATTGGCTTTACAAGTACTGTACCACAACTTCCTTTCTCTCCTCCTCCTGACAACTGTATGTATTATGTAACTCTTCTTTTGTTGCTGAGGTAGGGTGGGAAACAGCTGCTACTGGAGGAATAGTAAAAGAGGTTGAATAGGTCTTCCCAGCAGCAGCCATTGCCCTTGACTTGTCCTCCAAGCTCCGGTCTTTGCTTTTTCTTTCCTTGCTGCACTTGTGAAAGATGCAGCAGAACAAGTAAAGGCTACTGCAGGAGACAACTTCCTAAGAAGGAACAAAGGGATGGGGGAAAATGTTTTCTGTAAAGCATTGGCTAGAACCAAGATCTAGCCAACCTTCATTTGGCTGTTTAAACTTTAGGTGAAAATACTTTTATTTCTATTGTCAAACACTGTGGAAGGGAAAAATACTTACTTGAATGGTGTGTTTTCAGGTTCAATCATTGCTTTATTGCGGAGAATAGCTGGCCCTACACCTACACCAAGGTCACTGGGATAAGTATTGATGTAGTTTGGTGGAGGGCCTTCAAACTGGTCCATTCTATCTTGAAGAATCTGTTCCCAGTGTTCCAAATTTTTTATTACAGCAATGCCCAGTGGTGATGTTACAGGCAGATCTAAACAGAAATATAAATGTAATAAGGCTTATAGAAAAAAATAATTTAAATTGTAGTGTGTATAAAAAAACCCCACCCCAGAATAATATAACCATCCCCCAAAAAATTAGTCTTGAATTGTACTTGTTGGCAATTGTAAAAAATAACGTATTAGATTTAAATATAAATATTAAAATGCCAATTCTGACAGAAAAACATCTATAAAGAAAACAAAAGTGTAGAGCAGAATTTAACATACCGGTGAATTCCAGACCAGCAATGGGAAAAAAGTTCTTAACATTGTGCAGAACTAATTTTACCATTGTCAGATGCAGAAGAGCCCAGCTGTATAAAAAGAATAGTTTTAGCTGTGTTACAACAACATTAACACAGTTATCTGCAGAATATTTTTCTCCTTTTACCAAATACAAATTAGAAAACCAGCATAGATGGTTCACTGAAGTTTACCAGACAGGGAAAGCTATTTATACATAAACTATGCAAAATAAGGGTGCCTCTGAGGGCACCTTGCTGTAACTGTTAGTATCTCCTTCTCCCTTCAACAAATACCAGATTATTATACTCTTCCCCCAGATAAGGGTGTGCATGTGTGAGCCTCTGTAAGACAGAATTGAGTACAAGCCCCGTGAAACATCTCTTAAAATTCTGCAGGAAACCACGATGAATACAGGCAATATGTTACTTGAGATTGGCATTCATGGCAGAAGCTTTCACACTGAAAAAGTCTCACAGATATTAAACATACAAGTCCTATACAGTATGGCTGTAAGGACTAATGAGAGACTTGAAAAACACATAAAAGAGCCCTCATTTTTTTCTCCATTATCATAATGCTGAGGTCATCCATTTATTGAATTTTATCTTGCAGCATTTAAGTGTTCTAATTAATCCGCTCCTCATTCAAATACTAAAGATCATGCTTGAATCAGTAGTCTGAAACATAATTCTAAAGCTGGCATTGTGGTACCTCATGTTCCTGTGTCTTAAAAGTGAAGCTAGGTGGTTTTTTTTGTTTTTCCCCCCTCCCCAAGAATGTAAACCACACAGATTCAATTTCCTAATACTGTTTTCTAAACGAGTAAATGGGGAACTGTTACTGTGATGTGAATTTGTCACTTCTGTAATCCCAATGACACAGATAAATCTATCTACAGTACTAAAATTATTTGACTTAAACTGGACGGTGCAGAGGTCCTGTACTTTTTTAATTTGGAAGCAAAGGTAAGCACACAACATAATTGTTCTAAAATAGTGGCAATTTCTGCTAACCTGTAAGAATTGGCATCTTTGTGTTCCTGGATCTGTACATCAGAGAGGAAAGCATCATCCTCTTCCTCATCACTGTGAATGCTTTCATCAGAATCATATATAACACCGCTGTCTGATAAAGGAAGAAATGGCTGCAATGGAAAATAAGTCTGCTATAAAAGCAATTTTCTGACTTCTTAACTACAATAAGAGTTAAATATTATCACTGTCAGAGTTTAAATGACAACAAACTATAAATAAGCTTCCCTTAAACAAACAGATAGCAATGGGAAAAGCAATTATTATTAGCAAGAGACGTATTTTGAAAGTTAAGTAATAGACTTTTGATTTGAGGATAATATTCTGCACCTTACTATGAAAAGTACTCAAAAAATTTCACATTAAACCTTTAAAACTCAGAGAAAAAAATATGCTTTTATGAACTGTAGCTTACATTTTTCCATTTTTAATTACCTTTGCCATAAAATAGTCCCACATGCTGAGTTCTGGAGGGATGAACTTCTCTTTGTAAGAAGGTCTTTCTGCAGGTACAGGTGGCGGTACAGTGCTGTCTTTTACTGGCCTTCCTGGTACTAGCATTCTCATGTTAAACCGACGACGATGTTTATCCATTTCTTCTGATGGAAGAGGTGGTGCTAAATTTAGGTCATTTGAAAAAATTATATTAATACTGCAACTTTAGAAATGGCTGTATCTTATAATTGAAACAACTAAAACCCTTGTTATTGGTACTAATTTCTATGGATTCAGAACTCAAAGCCAGCCTAAATAAAGTAAGGGTAATCATACAAAGAGTCCAGTTATAAATTCAATAACTGTGGCATTTATACATTGGATATATAATGAGAAATACATTTTATTATCAGGATTAAGTTTTCAGGAAATTAAGCTTTTAAGTAAAATGCTTTTGGCTGAAAAATTTCTTGAAGAAATTTTGTTGAGAAATAAAAGCAACATATAAAATTTCAATAAACTGTAGACTGCACAAGTAGTAGTAGTAGTAGTTATTCAAAATATAAACCAAGGCACTCTAAAGCTGGCAAATAAAGTTTGTATAGAGAGAAGCTTTTTGGCAACTAAAGCCTATTTTAAAATGTTATGATTTAAAGTGACTTAATAGTTATAAAAAATATTAATGGGGGATTTGTTTTCCAAGTGTTATTGGCCAGGTAACATTGAAGATCACACTTACTTTATTACAAACAAGCTAGATATTTAAAACAAAAGCCACTACTAACATTCACCTACACTGCAAGGTTTTACAAACCTTTGTTACCATCCTCTGAAACATCAGAAGCTGTAGCAGCTTGTAGGTCAAAGGAAAACAGAATACATCTCAAATGAAGATATGACTTTATATAAGTTATTCATATTAACATCTTGTGAAAAAAACTGCCCTAAATAAGTTTAAATTATTCTGTCAAAGACAAGTTATTGTGCATTCTTGTAATGGTGTATTGCCTTATTACTGTTTTGGTTTATATTTCAGATATGGAACACCTAATTTTTGCCTAACTTTCAAGCCTATTGTTGTTTTCAAAGTCTGAGACATTATTTTTCAGTATGGTTGGAGTGTGAAGTCTATGACAAATGCTTGTGTTTGCCTCTGTCACTAGAACCTAAATTCAATCTCCACGTTTGCTTTTCCTTATGCAGTGTATTAAGACATGCTCATCTGTCTTTGCAAAGTTCCTAGTTTTAGTTGGAGCTTACATATGCATGAACTATTATTTTGACAGATGAAGCTGGTATTTCTTCTCTCAAGGTGAAATATCTTGCAACAGAAATTAGTTTTAGAAATATGCTTTCCAAGTTACTGCAGTCATTAAACAATAACACATCTCACACATAGAGAAAACCATAGGTGTATACAAACACTGGTTTATATCAACTGTTTTTCACTCGAAAATACTGACTGAAAGACCTGCAAAGTGTTATAGGTAAGCATCTAATAGTAACATTAGTAATAGAATAACTGTACGGTTTTTATGGCAAATTCAAAATGTGCTGGGTACCATTACAAAGGACAACTGAAAGACTAGTATTTTTTCCTGGTTTTTAATTAATATAAAAGTTTTCTTGCCAGTAGATACTTAAATTCTGATTGCTTGATTTTCATCTTTACAAGGAAGGAAATGTCTCCTACTAGGTTACTGAAAGACATAAAATGCAAATCATTAGTATGACCTTTAGAGAACAAAGTACCTGGAATGTTTTCTGACTGCCTTCGAGGCTTTACAAGAAGTTTCACTCCTCCACCAAAAACAGCAGCCCACATTCTACTGTTCAAAGGGTGGGCTGCTAGTCGAAATAACTCATTGCATGAATTGGTTGCAAGGGCGTGTATAAGGAGGCTCAGGTAGACAGCAATAACAGCTTCACAAAGTAGGATGTTTAACTTTGGCTGATCTTCATCCTGAGCTGAACTTAAGAGATTTATAAGTGAACTCACACCTGCAAAAAGAAAAGAGGAAAAGTTCTATGTTAAATGAAATCAGTACCTAAAAAAGGAATATAAGTGTTTCACCTTTACATTTTGTGTTAAACATACACTAACTTTTATGCAGATGAAAAATACTATTAATATTTTTCTTAAAAATCATAAAAGATCAAATTTTTTAAAAAGTAGTCTTATGTCTGGGATATCTGCCCTCTGCAAATGCTATGTCAGTTCAGCTTGCCTATGGAATTCCTGCACTTTTTCCACATGCTCTTTCATTGGGAGTTGTTTTGAAAGCAATACCAAGTAAAGCACAGATGTAAGAGTACTGTAGAAATAGCTAACAGAAATAGCTTTAGCTAGGGGTGAGGCACACTAGAGGAAAACATTTTAGGATGACAAATTATCAGCTTATTAAGTTTATCCTAAAGATCATGGTCTCTTCATCAAATAAGATGTTTACCATATCGAAAGTTTATTTTTATTTGTTTTGATATGTGAAAAATTAAAAGCTTTTATTAATTTGAGAATGAAATCAGAAACGCTTATTCATCATAGATCTTCATTTCATCCATCACATCACAGGACAGTTAAATAATTTGAAAATGTGAAGGTGATCCAGTGGTGCTAAAAGTAACCTTATTTTTGTCTCACCAGGCCACTGAGCAGGAGATGAGTTTGGAGTTGCATGCTCTTCGATACTTTCTGTCCTCAGTCTACGTCGATCACTCAAAAGCAGTCCTTGATAAACCATCCCCGTAAACTGATTTGCTTCTGTTTGACTGCTGAACACAAATTATTTTTTTTTTATAAGAAAAGATTTTAGAGTATTTTTGTGATATAGTGTATATATGCATGGTTCTCATATTAATCATAAAAAGCAACATTTAAAATTCTATAGGACTAAGTCAAGAATTTTATAATTTCTTGGTATACAGAATATATTTTTTGTTAAAGCTTGAAATGTTTCCATGTGGTATATTACCAATTTAGTACGTTATGTTAGGCACAAATGTTTCCACTGCACCCCTGTTCAGCAATGAATGTACTGTGGAAAACATCATTCAAATATTTTTCAGAAGCATTCTAAGTGAGAGTGACACCTGATTTTCCTATTTATTAGAAAACATCAGAATGACTGGTATTATTTTGTCAATGTAAAACTCATCTGGCACATCAAAGCTACCAATGCGTAAACCATACAAGTATCTAAACCCATACACAGCTATTTGATCGCCTCTTTAGACATATGCCTGAAGAATTTCCATGTTTCGATACACAAAGTATACTCCAAAGGTAGGACTGTAAGAAGACTTCTGTTTTTTACCTGTAGCTGTGGCTGTCACATAGTGCTTGATAAATAGATGCAGAAAGTGAAGCTGCTAAAGAATGAAGTGTGTACACCTAAAATAAAAAAAGCCAATATGCTATATGTAAGATTTATATAAGAGGTGACTAACCTACAACTCTTTCTAAGCACCATTAGAAATGTGTTATGCAGGAATGTCCTAGTTCTAAACCAAGTGCAGGAAATAATAACTGGATATTACTTTAAGTTTACAATGTAGTACTTTGAAAATGGCAACTGTTCAAGATCATTTGATTACAGTCAAAGCCTCCTAATACTATGTCAAGTTAATTAACTTTATTCTAATATAGAAATACTACAATAATATGTATACTGAAGAAGTGGTGTGTCCTGTTATAACAACAAATTTGATAGAATGATTCCTGGAAGCCGTATTACATAACATGGCAGTTCACTGCAGTAGTAGTTGCTCAATATGCATAAATACAAAGGTTTGTGCAATCATTGCATGATTATCTTATCTATAATCTGATTTTTACCTCAGTTATGTGCTTATGTATTTTCAGAAGTCTCCAGGAATAACAAGAATACTACTCCATTATTGCCTCACAATGAAACAGAAAGACTCCAGTTCTTAAAACAAAAGAAAAGCAGGATTTCTTGGAAGTCAAATGAAATCCACAGTATGAGGAAAACAGTACTGTCAAACCGTTAACAATGTAAACTTTTTAAAACCCACTCGATGTTAATTTCTATAATTTCTTACCAGCCTTCCATTTAATTAAATACTAGACATTAGAATAAAGCTGCAAATTAAATAGTAGCTTTGCAGTTAAGAGGCATCAGCTCTTTTTTCTGAATTTTCTTTTTAAAGAAAATGTGTGTGAAGTATGAGGTTTTTAGAGTAAGAAAGGTGCTTGCTGTAGCATAATGCAGGATGGGAAAAGCACCAACTGATACAGGAAGGAAAATGAGATGTAAATGAGCTTGGATTACAGCTCTAGAAACTTAACTGCCTTGCAGTGGGACAACCCACTTAGTTTCCTAATTTCTCCCTAATTTCATTTAGTCAATAAAAATTCAAATTAATTTAATGAATATGAATAGTGCCTAAATGTACAAAATAATTGTCTTTTTACTTATTAACTATGACATAGTCTTAGTCTCTTTGGCTTTTTCCCTCTTCTATTTACTGAAACTGAACAGAATTTAGTCACTCCTGAGTATGGAGTCAGATAAAGTAATTCACCACAATTCCTTAAAAAACCCACTAAACTTGAGGAAATTCACACTAGAGTAAGGTTTATAGTATCTGTTAAGAGAAGGTTATAACATAGCCTACAGCCTCCTATATCTAATGCCATTAATCTCCCTAAAGGATTTGACCAGAATGATAATCTTTAATTAATTTACGTGATCATGTTGTTTTAAGAGCCAAGTGGACTGAGATTCAAACATGTCAGACAGTGAGTGATGAATTAGCATTTTCAGTTCACCAAAGTGAAGGGAGGTCATTATTGTGAAAGGGTAAGTGCTGAAAGCTAACTCAAACACCACATTTTTAAAATGCTCACTCCCCATTTTACGAAAAAAAAACCATTTGGCATCCCCTGAAAGCTTTTCATTACCTTGACATCTTCAACATTAGGATGTGGTGGTGACTTCATCTGCACAATAGTGTAAAGAATATCATGGATGTGGTTGTTCAAATACAGCACAGGATTAGCTATCACAGTTTTTGTGGATGCTATGCTTGCAGAAAGCAATGGTAGTGTTGTAGGTAATGGAAGTGGAGACTGAAGTTGTTTCACAGTAGTTTCCTGTTAAAAAGAAAAGACTGTATTGGAAATTATTGATTTGATAGAAAAAAAAAAAAAAGGAAAAAAGGTAACATTTACACCATAACTTTTTTTTCAGCGTTATTTATCCTCTTCCACTGCTGTCTACTCCGTATACAGACGTTACTGTGACTGATGTCAAGAGGAAGTTCTTATTTACCATAATGTGGAGCAGACCTGATAGCTAAGTCTGCTAAACACTTTTTCATTTAGTGCAGGAAGAGTGTTTTTATGTAGTTCAATAGGAAGTGTTGTGGTTGTCTGTTAAGAAACACTAACTAAAAATGTACTTGCAGTAGCATAAATTGACATACTCAATACTCATCTGAGTTTAATAACAAAAGTAAAATTTGCACTAAGAAAACTGGAACTAGAGTAAGTTAAATGATTTACCCACTATCAGATTATCCGCTGTAGCTCAGGTTAGTCATGAACTTTAACAGGAAAATATCGCTTTTTGTACAAACGAAGAGTAGAAAATGTCATGAAACAGTAAAAGGGAGCACTACCCTGAATGACTTGGTAATACTTGTTAAGCCTTGCAGCTAAGATCCTATTCCTTGTACCTCCCTTCCTTGATTTGCAGAGGTGTAGGGAATGGCATTTTGTCATTATTTTGGCAGCTCTGAATTTATTATACAGGTACCCAGAATATTGTGATCAAAATTATAATTTCATTGGAATGCACATAAAATGCTGCAGCTATAATATAAACAGCAAAATTTATATTCCATAATTAGATGTAACTTAATCCTCAATGTCATATAACAGATTCTTAAGAATGAAATCATCAGGATGTGGAAAAGAAGCACAATTAAATACCAAGAATATTAAAATTATCATGATCATTAGATTTGCAGAGGATAAGCAGCATCAATCTAGGCACAAACTTAAGCATCTGACAAAACTGACAGTCCAAAACTGAAATTACTTGAATTTGTTTTACCTGCTGTGACTCTTGCAGCAAAAACTTCAGCTCCATTCTTACAGATGCTAAACCACCACCTTGTGCACCGTGAAGACTACAATAACTTAGAAAAACGCGTAGAAGAGCTTGGTTCTTCTGTAGCCACCACTTTCGCCTTTCAGCATGTTCTCGTTTTGCTTGCAACCTACGTCTTTCTATCTGGTGCCGTTCATATGAACCAATGTCCGGTTTATCCATAATATCGTCGTGATCAAGTAGATCCCCATTTACTTTGGTGTATGCTTTACAATAGTCTTTGCCCTCTGTGTCATGGTTGCATATTTCATGCATAGCAGCAATCTCTTTTTCAAGCCAGTTGTACAGCTGAAATCTGAGCTTTCCTCCATCTACTTCATAACCTGTAGCCAAAGTCCTCAGTTCAGTCATAAGGATCTTCAAACAGGCTCTAAACTTGAGCTGTTCAGCAATAACATCAACCTCAGTGTCTCCTGCATCAGAAATCTCCCCATGTGCTGTTTGTGAGATGTTGATGTCTGAGGTTCTCTCATCGTCATCTCCATTCTTGGAATCAGATTTTGAGTTTTTCATCAGTATACCAACATCCTTGTCTTCTTCATCTGACCCATTTTTATCTTCACCCCAATCAAGAGTAAGGGGTTCATCATCAAATTTTACTGCTGGTTGACTCCAGTCAAATTGTCCTGAAGATTCAACAGCACTCTCCAAAGCAAAAGCAGTTGAAATTGGCTTTGACCAGTCTATATCACCACTTCCAGCACCATCCTTTAGGGCTTTGGAATCTGAAATGCCAGCCTGTATTGGAGAACTAGGTGAAGCTTTCTCTTCAGCTACAGTAGACTTTTTTCTTACTTTTGGAATTTTTGAAAGGACTTCAAGAGCTAGTACAGGGCAGCCAACTTTAAAATGAGCATTTGCAGTAGTGAAGAATAATTTTCTTTCTATAAGATTTATTTTATCAACAAAGCTTTTCTCAGTTTTTAGGCCTAAGGTGGCCAAAGTCCCTTCTGGTGAGCTGAAGTATCTTCGGATGAGCAAAGGGTGGGTCCGAAGATAATTGTAAAAACTGAATACCACAGGATTGCACGACTTGACAATAACTAGGGAATTAAACAGATGTGACATCTATTGAAAATGCCTTTAAAATGTTATTATTCTATTTTGCAGTATTTCCTCTGTTACAGGAACTTGTCAAAACACAAAAACAAAGACAGGGTCTAGTTCCCAAAACCAAATGAAAGAAATACTTCAATAACCCACAAAAAGATTAAAGGTATGAGCTAGATGAGTAGAAAGATGCTGAAATCTCTCATTTGCTTTGCTGTTATATTCCACTCAGCTAAGCCTAAAGGAAGCTAAAATGATCAGCCAGGTAGAGATTTCCCAAAGGGAGGGAATATGCCACAGAAAACTGTGGTAGGCACCTGACGCTTAACATTAAGCTCAGAAGAGACAGGCTAGGAAATCCTGATAGAACACTGCTCATTCCTAGAAACAAGAATTGAAGTCCACTGGAATAGAGACAAGCTGGCATTCAGTAGTAGAGAGGTATTGTGGGGAAGTACCCAACAAGACCCTCCTGAGCTTATCTGACAGCAGAATCTAAGGTTGGTATTGAGAGGATGCAAAGAAGTCCTTGGAGAGGAAAAAAAAGAAGTGGAAATAGATTTATTTATTTATTTTAGGAAGATGCAGAAATTGAGTGGGGCAGTACCTCGGGCAGTTAATGATTTCAGCATAATGGCATTTCAGAAGGGACTGCATACATACACAGAAAGTATTTCTCTACTTTTCTTTAATAAGTTTGTCCTATCAGACTAACGTTTTTCCGTTACCTGGATTTTCATCATCATCTTTAGGTGTTTGTTCCAATAATGTGTCCAGTGCTCTAGTGTAATCTTTCATTATCCAGTATGCAATGCTTCTCAGAAATGGATCAGAATGCAGTTTAGTACAGCTGAACCCAGCACCATCCTTACGGCAACCCAAAATCTTTTCATAAAGAATGGAGGTGTATGTGACAGAGTTTTCAAACTCTGATTCATATAAACGAGCAATAACCATAGCCAACTGGATGTCTTCCATTTTCTCAAGGCATACCTATGATAAGAAGTGGGGAAAAGGTTGCTTTATGAGGGAAAGGTAGTTCTTTAAAATAACAGTGAAGCAAGTAGCAATTTATCTTTACAGGACAGATCATTTTTTTCGCATCATATCTATTCTTTAAAGTGTACATTCATCTTTGGGACAAGAATATGGTAAGAGATATATAACTAAGTAACATATTTTCTTCCATGTTTGAAAAGAGGTGTACTTTCTTCTATTTGGGGAATTATCATCTGCATAGCAGTACATTAGCATGTCAAAAATTAATATGGCAGCAGTAAAGATAAAGATGTTTATTCTACCTAGTAGAATAAGCATAACTTCCAACTTCAATACTAATACATATTCTTCACACTGTCTTACCTGCAGAATGACATCTCTGAGGAAAATTCTTTATGCTCTCATATCCTGCATATAAATAGGCAGGGTAACTAAAGGTTAATTCTGTTTTTCTCCTGAGAGGTACTGCTTAGGTTATGACCTTACATCTCTCACCTCCCTTGTGGCAGGCACTATCACAGCTCCACTAAGAAGGTATCCTAGGGCTGTTTGTTTTCAAAGAGAATAACTCCTTTTTTACATTAGGTTGTAACAATAGGTCATGCAGAATAGCTGGAGGCTGAACAGAGTGCTACAACTTAACTATGCTGATCAAAGTTTTGCCAGAAGGTTTATAACTTGTATTCCCAAAACTGCTTCCACTGAGGACTGATGTATCTGAAAAATTATTCTGGCCTTCAGATCAGCTTCTAAGCTGCTTTTCACAGTAGTGTGGAGGTAAATGGTATGTCTGCAGGGCACAAGGGCTCATGCGTGGATATACCATGCTATTTGTGTGACCACAATTTGTGAAAGCACCAGCAGTGAACAGCTTGTAAGGATGCAGTTACATAGAATCATAGATCATAGAATGGTAGAGGTTAGAATGGGCCATCAAGTTCACCTCCCCTGCTAGTGCAGAATCACCCAGGACAGGCCACACAGGAACATACCCAGGTGGGTGTTAAAAGTGTCTAAAGGAGACTCCACAACCTCTCTGGGCAGCCTGTTCCAGTGCTCTGTCACTCACAGTGAAGAAGTTTTTCCTCATGTTGAGGTGGAACTTCCTGTGTTCAAGTTTGTGACCACTACCTCCTGTCCTATCCCAGGGCACCACTGAAAGGAGACTGGCCCCTTCTACTTGACACCCACCCTTCAGATATTTGTAAACATTAGTAAGATTCCCTCTCAGTCTTCTCCAGGCTATACAGCCCCAGGGCTCTCAGCCTTTCCTCATAAGAGAGATGTTCCAGTCCCTTCATCATCTTTTTAGCTCTCCATTGGATTCTCTCTAGTATCTCCCGTCTCTCTTGAACGAGGGAGACCACAACTGGACACAATAATCCAGGTGTGGTCTCACTAGGGCAGAGTAGAGGGTCAAATTAGAAACAGAAAACTTTTCAAAGGTGGATACCTCTATAGCATCTTTCAGGGAACCTGCTAGCAAGAAAAATGCAGCTGATTGTTCAAAGCGTTGTTTTCCCAACAAAGCAAAAGCATTTTTTAAAGCAGCTTTGCGCCATCTATCTTCACTGAAGTTGTGGCTGAAAAAGGCAGTCATCTTTTCGTCATGCTGGGACCTGCATAAAGAAATGCAATGTATACAACTACTTAGTATATAACCTTAGCAAACAACCACTTGAACAACATCACTTAAATTTAAACTCTAACCTTGAATGAGTTCTGCTTTGCATTCCTGGTTCAATTAAGATTTAATCAAGCTCACAGTTAGCAGAACTCACCTAAACAAACCCCACACCACTGCCTTCTTCTTCATAGCAAGGTAAAAAAGTGCAGCATCTAAGGCATCATTGTTCCTCTGGAATGAAGCTTTTGCAACCTGTATAAACAAAACCTACAATTATTACTGAAAAAACAAAGGTTGCCTTTATCTAAATAACATCTGTTCTCTGGATAGGGAGAATGGTCTAAGTGACTCTATTATTTCTAGAAAGCAACAGTAATTTCTGTCAGAATGTTTTATTTATATGTGAACAGCTCTCATTACACTGTAAATATTCTTAAGAGTCAGAAAAATGGTACTACTACAGATAATAACTCCTCTCAAACCAAGTGAGACATTACCAATGTCCAAATAAAAATATTTTCTTTCAAAGTGATACAGTAAGTCATATTATTAGTTGAAGATGCTCTTGCAGTTTATTATTTAAATACAAGTATTTCTTTATTGAACACCATTTAGTTTTTGTATAGGACGCAGAGATGTAATTGCATTTGATTTGGATTAGTATGATAATTAAGTTTTGCTCCTGTATTGAGTATCCTGTAACTTTTTAAAATTTATTTTTACAACAGATGACTTGGAAATTTAGTAAACTAGCATGTACTTCTCTTCCACAGGCATTTCAGGGATTGCATTATCTGTTGCAATGCAAAGCAAAAGCTAGTAATTATTCAAACCTATCAACCTTCACGTTACAAGAAAGCTGAAAATTATTAAGGATTTAAATCTCATTGGTAGCTATGGGAAACAGTTTTATATATCTCAAAAATATATTGTGTTTTACCCATTATTAGACCTCCCATAAGAAAACTGCATGCAAACAAGATTTGGTGTTACTTTGGTTTTACTTACTATAGGTGCACATTTCTGTAAAACGGTAATTTCGTGACTCTCTTCTGAAGAGTAAAACCTGCATTTATTTGCAGTTCAGATCTTTTATGTTCTATAGTACTCTCTTAAAAAAATCTGCAAAAAGACCCTTTATATAGTTTTTATTGATTAATTTATTTAGATATATTTTCTAAAGAAAACCCACTACTGAATTCAAAGCATAATTCCTTGTTTAGTCTACTAATCTATACTGTCTCATGTATCTGAAAACAAGATACTTCTTAGAGTACTTAATATGATAGTATTAATATGAAGTACTTCTTTAACACATTGTAAAATATTTGGGGGTAGAAATTAGGTGCTTTGGAAATGGCTTTTCCCTAGATCAGTTGAATTGTATCTTACTGTTGAATAAAAAAATTTGTAAGCCAGAACTGCCAACATCAGTTAGCATAGAAAAACCTAGTTACACAGTCTCCTGACTGGGCTGAAGTACAAAGGAATCTGCTATGTACAAATCACTGTGCATGTCTTTTAAGGCACACAGAACAGCATGCAACTAGAATTTGTAAGCAACAAAAAGTACCTTCTCGATGCACCTTCGGAGAGTGTTAATATTCCTGACCCACCAACCAATACCCATAGCTCTTAATTCAGACCACTGTGGGTCTCCCTTCTGGATAGCAGGAATCATATTTATCAACTCCTCCTCAGCCTCAGAATGGAAAGCCCATGCAAAATGGCAAGTAGATAGACCTAAATAGTAACATAAGATAATAAAATTCAGAAGACTTGTTTATAGCAAATGGAATGTCAGAGATACAAAGTGGGATCTCTGACTGGAGACTTCAGTAGATCTGACAGACCGTTCCCCTCAACCAGAAGTACAGCTGCTAAAGGAAAGGCTGAAACTTTTTGCTCACTAGGGATGTCCTCCTCTCAGTGTTTCCTCCATCATTTTCCAGTACCCCATTCATATATATACTAGAGTTATCTGGTGAAAGATTGAAGGAAAATACTTTTATTGCAGAGGCAGACCCGTTCTGGGCCAGAAACCTTCCCGTCTGCATTTAAGTGGTGACTGCTTTTCCTTCCTGTATTTCACAACTGCATTTACTCAGACTGAGCAAGGGAAAAAAACCTGCTGTGATGAAAACAATAAAAGAAACTTTAAGGTAAGATAAAGCCATGCTCACATAAAGCAATATCTTCATTTCTCCAGCAGAAACAATGAAATATATGTACAGTCTGTATGTTATCTGGTTGGGGAACTTACTCAAGCCTCAAACTGAGTGGAGCAGAATTCTTCTCTTCTAGAGCCATACATTTTTTGCTACTCACAGTGCCTATAGGGAAGCCTATAATAAGCCTTTGCAACATGAGGACCTTAATGGAATAGATATAATCTAAAATGAATATGCAGATAATGGAAATATTGTAATAGTATAAGTCAAACATAACTCAAGTGGATCAAAGCAAAGCAATACCTTGTCTCTAAGAATTACCTTGGTGAAGCAGCTGAACTCGATACAGAGGTGGGAGTGATGTCAGAAGACAGGTGTGCAAGCGCATAGCCAACAAATACCGTAAGCCACATTCATCTAAGGTATCTCGTCCTGTAAAATATAAAATACTGACTTTTGAACATGAGAGTGACTACAAGAGGCATATATATAACTTATATGCAGCGTGATGAATGTATGTTTCTAAACTTGCTGAGAACTTGAACTACAAGTTACTTATTACATATGAAATATAGAGATTTATATGTAAGTCTTTGTCTTTCTTACTGTATCTAATGTGAATAACTGATGCTAGCTTTCAGCCTAAGTTTACCTTTGTTGAGAATAGCAAGAACATTAATTCAATATAGCAGTTACTAACCTGAGTAATTCTTATCTCTGTTCTCATCTAGTTCAGTGCTTGTCATGGCCACAGTGTCTGCCAAAGCTACAAGGAACATCTGCTCCAGTCGAGTGAGGCCTGGTAGACTTGAGTGCATCAGGTGGCTTGAAAGGACACTAGCATGTTCTCGACCAAAGTAAGTTGGACCATACTGTGAAAGATTAATAACTTTGGATTTACTCTCCCTCTTTTCAGGCTCGAAATCAATAAAGTCTTCAGTTGTAATAGGCTGAATCTGGAATAGGTCCGAGTACTGATCCTCTGTTTTTCTCTTAGCATGATCTTCAGAGCCCTGAGGTATTTTAGAAGTTTCTTCAGAAACATAAGTGGCATCTTGATCTGCAGCAAGCAGAGCATACAGTGGCAGTGGGGGAATTGAATCTATCTCTGTGTAGTCTCGAGTACCATCTTTTCCAGCTGTGATGGTATCCTTCGCAGTACTACCACTTACACTAATGGTACGAGAAAGATGGCGTTTAGGACCAGTTCCTTCTCCAGCTTCTGTGTCTTTAACTATTGCAACTTCTCCTGCAATACATTTAACTAAATGTGATAGAATGGCTTTGGCTCGGCGAACTTTACCCAGATCCATAAGTTCTAATAACTGGGTTGGATGATACTGGGGTAGAGTAGGTGAAAGAACGTGAGCAGCTTCAAAAAGGCCACCATCCTGAATTACAGTTGGAGTGCCAAAAACATCATCCACAATACCTGCCCCATCAATTACACTGGTCTTCTTTGCTATCATGCTTGTTTTGAGTGGATTCTGTATTGTTGAGTCTTCAGTAACAAAAACATCACTTTCGCCATCGCCAAACTTGACAGCGTGTTTCCACTGGGCATAAACATGCATTTCACAGTCCATTCCCACCACCAGTATACCATCTCTCACCCACGACAGAGAAACAGGCAGTGAAGGAGTGCCATCTACAGATGATACCAAATCAATTGATCTAAGCAACACCCACTTTGACTTTATACCTTGCTTTATGCTACCACCTAGTGGTAAAGTAATGACAGCTACTCCCTCTTTGCTACTAGTTTGATCTGTTACAATTCCTGAAAGTCTTCCATACATGAAGATGTTGGCACCAACTCCAACTGTCAATATATGCGAACCATCTTCTTTTGATACCCAGTCCAAATGTACCAAATGCTTGATACTGGGCACCAGGTATTTGTCCTTATTCAAAAAAGCATCTGATTTACTGTAAACAAATAAATTACTATCTACACTGACCCTTGAATCAAGTACACTTCCAACCTTAACTAAATCATCCAGATGAATTGTCTGTTCCAAAACCCATTCTGATCCTCCTGTAGACTCACATTCAAGGATACAAACATGCATGGAAAATTCTTTGGAAACAAAACCATTATGCTGTATGGGTTGTTTATAGGCTACTGCAAGACGTCCTGTGTAAGAACAGCTGACAGCAACTGGCCTTCCTACTATGCTCACTGTACTACTGTTGTCTTCTCCTTCATCATTCATTAAAGGCCATTTTCTCCAATGATATGTTTCCCTTTCTTCATTCTTGCTGTTTAGGTCTGTCTCTACAGTACATCTCCAGAACCGCACTCTGTTGTCTGAACATGATGTTACTATCAAATAAGGTGCGAGGCAGACTGGGTAGATGGATGAAGAACTCAGGTGACCTGAAGTTAGAGCAAACATGTTTACTTTTACTAATATAAAGTAGAATACCTATATGAATAAGGCAGACATAATGCTATCTAACTGCTGATAGAAAACTTTACAACCTGATGTTATTATTCTAATTTGGAGTTTGATAAGGACAGATTTATTAAGACTCAGTCTTGCAGCTTGAACGTTACTCATCATCTGCCTTTCTGGTCACTATTCAAAGTAGATAAGATAGAACTGAACTAATTCAGAGAAGGGTTGTTACCATAATGGGAAGAATACAAAGCTTTAATCAGATAAGATTTCAGAAATTAATATCATTCATATAGCCTATCAAAATGCAACATAAGAGGAAAAGGAAAAAAATAAAAACCCAAAGGCAGGAGACACAAATACAAATAGAAGATGGCGTAAGTGCATTTGGTAAAAAATCCCACTATATACCAAGGACATTATTGCTGGCAGATGAACAAGTGGATATAAATTTTACATTAATAAATTTAAGATTAGAAGTGAAGTTTCTAACTATTAGAGAAGTAAAGTTTCAGGAACAGCTTTCCCGTGGGGACTTAATACATTTATGAAAGGGTAACAGGACAGGGACACAATGATTTGAGAGGTGCTTTTCAGCCCTATGTCCCCTGTATCAGTTAATCAGAAAGTGATAGGCTCAGGAGATAGAATCCTATGAACTAGGAGATAGATTAGTGGGCCAACTGGATAGAAAGAAGTGTTAAATTTACCTGCTGAAGGAGTTGCTCTTATTACTTCCACACCAACAGGAAGATCCAGAGGTTTGCTATACACGAGTCTGGAGCTCAGAATGAGTTTACTAGCAGTCTGAAGATTTGCAATTGATGAAGACCGTGGAATGGCACTCATGCCAGGTGATATATCTGGAGAAGAATCCATAGTCTTTTGCTCAGGTACAATAAGCTTCTTCTCTGATGAAATTGCTTCAGCTGGTTTCGCTATATGAAAAAAAAATTACCAGTGTTAAAAAAATTGTCTATAAGGGCAAGACATGAATATCCTATAATCAGATTTATTGTTTTAAACAGTGCTGAAGTTACACAGAAAGAATTACATGATGCGTGCAGACTGTGTTAGTTTCATTTCTGGCTGTAACTATTAATTGTAAGATACCCGTAACATTCTAAAATAACATTTTAAAATGAAGAATCCAGTGCTTAAGTGCTATCAACAAATTTTTATATCGTTATCTATATAGAATGCAACCAATGTTCAGAAAGAATCCTACTGCTTCTATTGTATTGATAAACTATTCTGAAGATTCCTGACTTTAAGGCTTCTGCTTGATAAAGGAGACACAATTTGTTTTAAAAGAAACAACCAAGCTTTATGTTTTAAATAATATAAAAGAAATGTCTGTTTCTAAGAAAATTACAGTCACTCACTCACCTAAACAGGCTTGCACAGATTTGAGATGAAGATGCCACATCTGGAGAACAGAGCAGCCATTACTATCTTTTTCAATTACTACTAGGTAGAACTTTTCTGAGAAAGGCGGTGGACGATACCCTGTAATTGAAACATATTATGACTACCATGAAGTTTATGTTCGACACAAATATTTTTCATAACAGAAGACTCTAAAAATCACTGATACTAAAAAAACCTGTTTCCCCTCTTTGAAACTGCTTCATTATAAAACAAAATATTCAAGCAGAACCATTAATAACATTTAATTTGAACTATTTTGCTCAACTGTAAGGACTCTTTTTCATGTGCCTGCTTTCTTCCTTTTTTTTTTTTTTTTTTTTTTTTAAAATAATAAGTCTACTATCAAATTCCCTAGTTACTTTCTATCAACTTGGAAATCAGTGATAACTACAGTCAGTTATCACTTTATTTCCTGGAACTATGTATTGATGTAGAAAAGAGACTTCCGTTCTATTTTGTACACATTTTATATACAAGAGAAAACATTTTAAAAAACGGACTTCGTCATACGAGTTAAAATGTTTCATATAAGTTAAGATGTTTCTAAGCAAATTATAATGCCTTTGGCTCAATACCCTTACCATGTAAATAATTCACATGAGCAACATGAAACAGACATTTTACTGAATTCTCATTAAAAAGGAAACTAGCACATGCTGGCTACATTTCAATATTCGTTAAGAACATTTTTGGTACCTACTTCATTCATTTTCGTCACTTTTATGCTATACCTTGTGATGGCTGGAAAAATATCTCCGTTTCCTTCCCTTCCACATCTTCATTATGTGGTTTGTATCCCAAAATGAAGTCTTCTTGAAAGACATGAAGCAATTGTGTGTTTGAGCCACACTGAAACATTAGGCAATAGTTATGCCTCCAGAACAATACAGCAACATTTTGTACTAATGCAATTGTTTCTTTTGTGCAATCTAGCCACCCATGCTATGTTGAATGTTATTTTAATGCATCAGGAAAACTAAATGTTTTCCTCTTACAATAAGAACAGCATATTCCAGAACCTATTGTTTATATAGTCAAATAATTTCATTGACATCTACCACGATAGGCAAATTCTGTAACAACATTTTTGCTGCAGTTTTTGACAGATGAATTAGTATCTGTTTGGCTTTTATTTCTTTAGGTAAATACGGGTAGCAAAATCTCTCAAACTTTTATCCCTCTTCAGTGGGAAGACATGTCTGCAGCAATTGCTTAGGAAATCCAAAAAAACCAGAATGAATTGCAGATTTTTCTTGTCTTGGATATCTCAAGAGCTGTCCACACTGACAGCAATATATTTATTGGCAGTACCTGCACCTCTCTACAAAGGAGGCTGCTGTCAGTGAATTTTTTCCCTGAAAGCAAGGAAAAATATGTCTCCCAAAGACAATGATGGCAAAGAGTTCATGTTGCAAAACACCCTCTTTTTTTCAGAGAAAAATGGAAAGTGTTCCTTGTACTCATCTATAAAAATTCTAGAAAAACTTTTTGTAAATCTGAACTTAAAATCAAAGATCCCATATGATTAATAATTAAAAGACATGGAAACTTAGTGTCAAGTAGAGAAATACTTCTTTATACGATGTCAAAAATATCCAGATGCGCATTTTATGATTTCTTATACTTCTTTTCCACAGACTGCTTCCTAACAGAAAACAGCACTGTCACATGTATGAACAAAGTAACTAAGAACAAGGTGTAATAGTACTACCTTCCCATTGTTTGAAATATATAGCTGTATTAGTTAACATCTAAAAAATTGTCTTATGAGACAGACCAAAAAAATAATTGAAAATGTAATGCTGTTTATCTTTTTGGTTTTTTGGGTTTGGGGAGGGGATTATTTTTTTTTTCCCCTGGAAATTATGATGGTTTGTAAACCAGTCTAGTCTTTTGTTTCCATCAAATTTATGCTTAGAATATTTTGTTACACTGTAATAAACGGGCTTTGTGCTCCTAGCAGCTAAAAGAAAGTTGTGAGACTAAAACGCTCAAGGTATCTTGATGTTCTCAGAAATTCAAGGCAGTCATTATCACTACAGAGGAATGTCATCTCTTTTACCTCTTTTCCAGAGATTATGTTAATTAACAGACAAAGCTGTTAAACACCTTTATGTGATACCCTTAAAGAGTTAACCATTTATTTACTTTGTTCGTTATTGCATCAAGTTCAATAATGCATCCAGGTCGAGCAGTAGATTGTTGACTCACAATGTTAAACACTTCCCCAATAAGTTTCTGAAACAGAGCAAAGTGAAAAGAGTTAGTATATTTTTGATGCTTCAGTTTTCCTTGTTGGCATAAACTGGAACAGACCACTTCATGTTGTTGCTTTGGCACTTATGAATAATCAGACATTTGCACTGTTGTGATTCTGCAGCTATTCAAGGGGGTAGCACACCGGTTTCTATAAAAACTGTTACTTATTTAAAGATTTATCCTTTCATAATATAACTTAGTTATATTTTGAGAAACTCAAATATGCTGCTCTGCTTTTGTTTAAAGCTTTAGGTTTTGTCACAACATATAAAAAATAAATCTGGACAACTTATATATAAACTAAAGGCTCTACTGACTTTTGTTGGAATGTTCACAATCATGCTCCTAGAACAGATTCCTCAAATTGATGTGAATAGTGACAGGCTCTGTCTTGCAGAACAGCTTATAACACAAGAATAGGAAAAAAAAAAAAAACAAAAGGCAAGATGTGCTTCTTTATTCTATAACAGTGCAAAGTCAGTCTTTACTTTGCTTAAAGTCACAGAAATGAAAGATAAAAAAGCATGAAAAAATAACTTAGTGCAGAAAAAAAAAAATACCCTTAGCAATAACCTGGCAAATCCCTTCTCTCGCCCCATCTCTGCCCTTCCTCATATATAGATGTTACAGGTACATACACCTAACTCTGTCTTCACCTTCCCACTTGTTCATAACTCTCCTTCTTTTGAGAAGACAAAGAAAGAAACACTACTTTTTATTTCCCCTCCTACTACATGGGGAAACTTGTCAGGGAAATTTTGTTTCAGTCCAGCCACTCTTAGAATCAATAGCTGCATTTCTGGCTGCTGATGTTTACAGAAGCTGCAAAGCATGTAATTATGCAAGGTATAATGGATAAGATCCTATACACGGAATGGCACAAAAATTACATAGAACTAAGTGAAGGGAAACCACTGAAGAGGAAAAAAAAAGTTACCTATGTTAGTTTTATTTTAGTATTTTCAAACCATTTCTATATAACTTACAGATGATTCGGGGTCAGATAATTCATCTAGAAGCTTTCGTGCATCTACAACAGCTTGATAGAGTCTCAGGTTTTTACCATCAGATGCAACAAAGCAAGCACTAGCAGAGTTGCAGTATGTACCTAATAGAAAACACACAATGTTCATAGTTAAAGAACAGCAGTCAAATGGCATCGGGTAGTCTACTACAATCCACTTCACCATATCTGACTATGCTTCTAACATAATTTTCATAAAGTACTGAAGCAAAAAACTTAAGCAATTGCATGCATTAAAACACTGTTATTTGAACTTTGAAATAACTGCCTTTCTCATTTATATAACTGAAAATCCTCATAAAAGTTGATTAATCTAAGCAAAATTCATCTATGTTTACATTGTTTACACAAGCAAAAGCCAGTATGTAGTACACCAAAGGGAAAACCATTCCTTAAAATGGTTATGTTCTCTTCACTGTTCTCCTTCACTAAGGAGGTGCTCAGAAGGACTAACTCTAGTTACCCTCGATTGTGAGACAGTTTAGAGTAGGAGTCTAAGGTAAATTGTTCAGAAAAGCTATATTAGCTATAGCTTTTTTGCTTGTTTACTGTCTCTAGGTTCTCTGGATAAAATTAAGCTCTATGAATATTCCCTTCTACCCTCCATTTAAAATTGCAGGTATAAAAGCAGAGGGAGAAATATATCTACAGTAGAGAATAATATATGAAAAACTGTAACAGAGTGTCTTTTTTTGCTTCTCTACAGTATATAGAACAGGCTTGACACAAGGTTTTCTATTATGATATATGTTTTCCTCTTAGATTACAAGAGGGAAGCAGCTAGTTATTTGTGTTTAGAAGACTCTGTGGGATTCGGCACAAAATGTTACTATGTAAGCAAGAAAATGGATTTATTTTATTTTAAATCAAAGGCATTACGCATTTATTAAGCATATCCAGGACTTTTAAGGTTGTACAACATCTTTTGACACCCATTTAAAAGGTGACACTGGCCTTAGTGTAGTAAAATAACCTGGCATTATTAGTATAAAATTTAACATTATATCCACAGCACAAATTACATTTTCAGTACCGTACACAAAGATGACAACTACTACAACAGCATCTTTATGATAATTCAAAAATAAGTATATGAGTGGATGAATAGAGTAACATTTGTAGAGATAATTTTCCTAACCACAATAGAAAGCCCTAAAATTAAATACAAAACCTTAAGAACTGTCCTAGGGCATTAGACATCAGATGTTGTACTACCTGACCTCTAAAAAAAGTAGTTCGCAGTTCTGTGAAGTTAATGTACTCTATGTCTTTAAAAATATTCTGTGTTCTAACTGGGCTTTTGTCAACCACTGATGACCTGAAGAATTTTGGTATCGTTTCATGATCTTCTAAGCAGAGTTCTTAGCCAGCAGGTTAAAACATTTTGGTACTGTAAATTTTGGTTTCAAATCTTTCCCATTAATTCAGATATTAAGTGGTCCAAATAGTACTTCTGTTCAGCCCACTGCCTCCTGCAGCTGTACGTGGCCAACGACCCAGATGCCTAAATAATCATAACATCTGCACTGTTAATACCATTTCAATGTAGAGAACGCTAAGTGAAGCTGACTAAAACACTGAGGAAAGGGATAATCTTGTTCTTTCTGAGAATGATTGCTTACTCAAAGAGGTTACTGAATGTTAGCTGATCCACAGTAACCGCACACAGATCAGATAAAATATTTTGAGGTAGCTTAGTGTCAAATGAAATTAAAAAATGTTTAATTTCCTTAAGACACAGAAATGACTGAAATGGTAATATAAACGCACCCCAAGTACAACAGGAATTTATTTTAAGCAATTAATTCTCTGACTCACAGTGTTAACTGTATATGAAAACATGCTAAGTATACTCACCAAGGCAATAGCTGGGGATAAGCGTTGGAAGCCAGGCTACGTTAGAGAAAGCGGAGGTATGAAGAGAGTTAATTCGAGCCAATTCAGATACTCCTCCGGTGTATGATAAAGGTCCTATGGGGTCTACACGCCACAGAATCAGCTCACTATAGATTGCATTTGGGTCATGGAATGTACGGGTTGCTGCATTTTTAAGCTGTTGCCTAGAAGAACCTTTCACATGTTTAATAGGATCCATTATTCTGTTCATCCTGTCAGAGTCCCAGGAACTATCAGACTCAGGAGTTAATAGAGCATTATGGTGAGAAGATGTCAGCAGTAACGGTAAAACAGAGTGGCAAGCTAGATCATTGAGATGAAAACGGTGACCGCAGTACCTAAATTTATGCGATACAGTTAGCACAGTAGTGAAAGCTGATTTATCAGCAAAAGTAACCGCCCACTGATTGAGAGAGCCATCTATATGTTTGGAAATCATCATTACTATGGGAGAAATAATATTCATGTTTGCACTGTCGTGGGCAAAGCTTGGTCCTTTATCTGCGAGAGTCTTATTTGCAAAGTCCATTGTCTTCTGATGTATAGCATTACTGCTGTCTTTTACAAAGACAGGGCAAGCATACATCATAATATTTTTGCTAAGGGAACTAGCATCTCCTGATGGAAATGCAACAGGAATCCTAGAAGAAAATGAAACCTAAAAAAAAAAAAAAAAAAAAAAAAAAAATTAGAACATAACAACCCAGCTTAACTCTGAATAAATGTTAGCAGTTTCATAGGAAGTACTCAAAATTATATTCATATTGATGTTCAGATTTAAAAGAAAAGACACAAAGATTGTTGATTAAGATCACAGATAATAAAACAATTTCAAATATACAACATACCTGAACTTGTCGAAAGATGCCCGGAGTGTATTCATCTAAATATTTCACATGCCACACCAAAAAGGTACCATCAATAGGATGGATAGTAAAAAGCATATCTGGATTTCTGTTCCATTCAGTTAGGAGCAACTCAATTTTCCGATCTAACAAAACTGTTGGAAGAGGCATCTGTGGGCCTGCTAGTAGAGATGATTTGGGGCTTCCCTCTCTTTCCCCATCTTCATGTTCTGAAGAGCCCGTACCAGTCCCTGTCTCTGATTCTCTATCTATAGACAAGTCTGCAACAGGAAGAAAAAAAAAAAAAAAAAAAAAAAAGTCCTATTTCATCCATTGCAAAGATTTCCCTATCAGTTTCTATTTAAAAAAAAAAAAAAAAACCAAACCACAGTATTTTCTCATCTGCTAATAGTACTAACTGGTAAGAACATTCCTGCACACAGAGGGTAGAAACATCTTTCTTTGGTCTGTCTGTACTAGAATATGAGTCTCTGACTTTTGACTGTTACTTGTAACTATGCAATACAAGTAATAATAAATATAACTATAAAAATCCAGATACTTAAGAGTAATGCCCTGCCTAAGACTATTCTGATCAACTATATAAACATTTTATATGAATGCTACTTCCAAATTAATGTTGTGGGGTGATTTTTGCATATATATGTATTTATTATTTATTTTGTTGGTGTGTTTGGTTTTTTGTTGGTGTGTTTGGTTTTTTGTTGGTGTGTTTGGTTTTTTGTTGGTGTGTTTGGTTTTTCAATTATTATTTAGAAGGTAATAATGAAATAGATAGTATGTGATCACTGATGAAGTAGCATGTATTGTATGTTCGGTAAGAATTATCACACACTTAACTACTGCATTGGTAATCTAGTTTTTACGAACCTAAGCATTATAAATGACAAAATGTATCATCAGTTTACTGTCACTAATCAGGCCTTACTGTTTCTGTAGACAGATTTTTATTTTTACACATTCTTACTGGCCAAACGACCCTCCCACAGCAATATAAAGTATTTATGGTGGGATATATTTCCATCATAAATTTCAAAATATTCTCTCCATTCCTTTGTGAACAAGTTTAAGATGTAAATCTTACCAGTACTGGAAACAGTGCAGTTGCATTAAAATGGAACTCATGTCCAACCCTTTTTAAAGCTTGCCATAAAATGATGTGTCATTACTGACAATCACATGGTAAGACAGAGAGCAGGTCTTAGCTTTATCTTCATAGCTTAGTGGAATATATCCAAAATGGAAATGAAAGAGAAAAGCTACCTTTCTTTTTCACTGTGTATATCATTATTGCATTCCAACAGAAAGTACATCATTGAATGTCATGTTTACAATTACCACAGCCAAAATTTCAGCTGTAAATGTCTATTTATTTTTAGGTTAGAGATAAAGCATGAGCACTTAAAATTCTTGTGCTAAATAACAGCATTAATTATTGCATTAATGGGCTTCAAAATAATTATTGTGCTACCTATCTCACTAACCATGATCTAACTTCATATGTAGACCTCTCTCTTTTTCTTCTATTTCTTCTTCCTCTTCAACCTCAGCATCAAAATCTTGTTCTAGTTGTTGTTCAGAAATTTTTCTTAGATGCTGCATAAATACTTCAATAGAGGATGTGAAATTAAATTCTTTATTATTCAACCAATGAACAACGAAGCCTCCATTTCCTTCATCTATATTAAAAGCTGTTCCAGCCAAGACTGACGGAATATCTGTGGAAATTTTTAAACAAATAAAAAAGCTATATATTAAACTGTTCATCTTGATATATGTATATGCACACACAAATACAAACATATATACACAGATTTGTTAATTAAGACATTTATTTTATGTAGAATATAATTTGTGCCTGTAAAATGCAGATCAAGTTTCTACATGTAATTGTAATTAAAAAAAGAAAAAAGATTCTCAACAGTTCTAATTGCTTAGTTTCATATGTTGCAGTGTTGTCATTTCATGTACAGATTTTTGGTAAGACACATGACTGCCCTTGAATCTTTTCCTTGTTTAAAATATTCTGCATTATTCTATAAAAAGCAGCTGGTTTCCTAACTGGTACAGCTTTTTTTCCATTCAGTATGCATTCTGTAGGATGCAAATCCTCAATTTACCATATTTCAATGCTTCCCAAAACCCAACAGTCAAACAACAAGCAGACTTGAAATTGAGGCTTCTTTTGCTTCATGATGTGCAAAGATGAATGCAAATGGCTTTTAAAAAAGTGCTGAAGGTATTCAGAATAAATTCAGCCTCATTTGTCTTGCAAAACTCTATGCCAAATAACAGACTTGTGAAACAAGTCCTCCTACAAATTACTTGTATTCATTTAGGCAAAGCAAAGTATGTGCATCTCAGCCCCTTTTATTTTCTTAATTTAGTGAAAATACATTATTACAGTTTAATAAGTGCTTGTATTTCACCTGTATTAGGGTTGATGCTTGCTGCTATATGGAAGTGACCAAGTGCATTTGCATGATGTGAAATGTGACGCTGCACTTCATGAGTGCCTTGTTGATCAGGCAATACATCTGTGTGGGTAACAAGAACTGAAGATCTCCTTTGTCCTTTTCTCATATTTTTCAAGTGGTGAATTGTCTGGTATGGTTAGAAAAATAAATAAAGAAATGCTAAACAACTGTAAGGTAAAAATTCACACCTATATAAAGCCTAAAGTTTCTCTCTACCTAAGAAATGAAGACTACTTTCAAGAGGATTATTTTAAATAGATTTCAACAGAGATTAGTAACACATGTACATCAGTTCTGGCCAAAAGCAAAGCTCTTCTGCCAGTCTTCTGAGAAGTTCCTTTAATACCTTACAATAACAACACCACAAAATTCATGCTATTTTGTGGAACATTCATAAACAAGATTACAACAGTCTAAAAGCAGTAGCCTATAACAATGAATTATTTTTGTGTAGCTGAAAATTGCTGAGAGCACGTGGAGGGCACAACTGATTCAACAACCCAAAGCATAGTTGGTTCCACTCTCCATATTTGATGGTCATAATATGGAAGAAGTAAAAACTTGGTCTGATTCTAATAGACTACAAATAAGTGGTGGGGTCATTGGATTTTTTCTGGGGGGATGGTTGGATTTTTTGTTTTCTTGTTTTTATATGGATTGGTTTTTCCCTACTGTAAACTTAATAGACTTGATATGACTGCTACTGAAATTTAGAGCCCCATAATGCCACCTTTTGGAAATCCAATTATCAAATCAGATAACTAAAAATTAAGAGTTTCTTTACTGCTTCCACTGATTTTTAAACTACAGACTTTCAGACCAAATCAGAATGAATCCATCACTTACTCTTCCATATTAAACATTGTCTCTTCTCATCACTGTTAGTTAGCTATAGAAAAAATAGGTTGCGTTTTAAGAACATGGAGCTTGGTTGGAGAGTTGCAAAGTCTCTGCCTTCTTCAGCGTTTAGTAATAGACTTCAAAAACTGATACGAAGTAATTTAGACTAATCTGTTATGCTTATAAGAACTAGATAATAAACTAGATAATATCCTCAGAGTTCTACATCCTTTAAATACTTGTTTTAAGAATCTTGAAATAAAAAAAAAAAGTATCTACTTGTACCTCTAGTGCATGCTGTATTTTGTCCTTTTGCTTTCCAGATTGAGAGATGGTGCTGCTAATGCTGGAAGTGCTAATTTCACAGATCTGCTCACCAAGAAGAGTATCTTCTGGTAACAACGTCTCTGCCCACAGTCGACAGATGCCATCAAGACATGATGTGAGTAACACGTTACATACCAAACCCCTAACAACAGACATAGCAAGGTTACTACCCAATGTAATTAAATTAGCTATATAGACACAGCAGAAATTAGGAGACTATATTTAGTAGTTATTGTTTCTTCAGAATTTTTGCCTCTCTCCTAAGTAAAGGTTTTGTATCAGTAGTGGTGTTTGGTACGCTGAAAAACCCATAGATTATTGGCAAAAAAAATTAATGTGAACATGGAAAGGTTATTATTTGATAAAGACAACAGTTTTATGAAACTGCTTAAGCTATCTTGACTTTCTGGACTATGTGAAGAATGCATAAATTTTACTAAATAATGAAAAGTGAAAGCGAACAACTAAACACCATTATATACAAGGTGCAGAAAATACCTTACTAAATGCTAATAATTTTTAAAAAGTATTTTATTTCCAATGTCATTGCACCATTTGTGAAGACAAAGGCTTAGATCCATGACTCCTTGCACAGCTGAAAAGGCACTGAAGTTTGCACCATGTTTTAGAATAAATCTCACCTGATGTTGTTGTGTTTTATTTCTTGAAAGTATAAGCAGAGAAATCTCATCAAGTTCTTGATGGTGAAACTTTAAGCAGAGTGTTAAAAAATACTTGGTGAAAGGCTTGCTTGTATGTTAAAAAATAGAAAAGTTTCAAACCTGGGCATGTATTTGCTAATGTTACGCCATGAAAATCCTGTCACTGCTCGAGGATGTGCCAAATAAACAAATGAGAATTGGACAACCCCTGAACATTTTTTCTTTTCTTCGTTCTCTTGGGGTAGAAGAGATGTCTTCCAACCAGTCATAGGATACCAAACCTTTAAGAGGCAGTCATCCTAAGTAAAACAATGAAGAACCATGGGGTTAGTTAGCTATAATTAAGAATGTCACAAAAAAAAGAGAATTCCAAATAATACGGAAAATGCTGTTCTGGTAATAATTCATAAAAACTTGATTTGTGGACCAGAAACTATTTGCAGTTTTTCAAACAACCATTTCTGATACCACTTATTTAACTGATGGTCATCCTGGAATGAGTTCCAGGACTGAAGATATACTCTGCTGGCAGCTCTCCACTCCCATCTTCTTGCAGTTCAGTTGTCCCTCTGATTTTCATTTGCTATGCATTTTCTGTATAGCATATATGCATGCTTAAAGCCCATATCCATTTCCCTGCAAAGACAGAACCTGAGATAGGCTGCTACTCACACTATGACACTGAGCTCATTAACAGTCAGCTTCTCCACTGAGACAATTCATGCTGAAAGTCCCTGTTGGTTCCTATGCACAAGAAGCCTGGCTTTCATGGAAAGTACTGTACCTACTGAGCACAGGCACACAATAGAGGAGCAGCAGATGCATATTACAACCTTCCCCTCCCCCAGCACAACCTATGCTACCTTTCTAGTTTGAATGGTTGGGCACTACTGATGTAATTAATTGAAACAAAACTAAACCAGTGACATAGCAATACTACAAATGCTGTTACGGATGGAGTATGACTATACTGATGTGAGCTAAGGGCAACACTACTAGTATGAGAACAGTATATTGTACACAGATGGATGCCACATCCCTGGATTTCAGGACTTGCTGCTGGAGTGGAGATACAGAATAATGTAAAGAAATGAATAAATTACAAACCTCTGAGAGCGTAGATAAAAGAAAGTAATTCCCGACAAGCATCATTATGTACAGTATCTGACCACAGATTCTGAAAGAGGGAAGTCTGACAGGCAGTCCTGTTAAGAATTCTTAACAAAGCTGTGTATCTCATGAAACAATATAGATTGGTCCTACAGACAAAAAATAGCTTATGGAACTCATCTACTTCATCAAAGTCTTACCTGTATAAAAGTATGTTCATGGGAAATAGAAACATGGAATGAAGCAAATATTTTGATCATTTTCTAGCCAAAATGATTCCAAATGTGAAATTCATTAAGGTTTTCTAAGTATGTTTTCAGTCATAAAACAATGCAGCTCATGATTCAGTTGTCCTCTTTAATAAGTGTAAGAAAATAAAGTTCCTAAAATTCATCTCATTGTTCAAGCTATGTTAAGTGTATGTAATAAATGCATATCTATCCAGACCTGAAAACCAAAGGGAATCACTCAAATGAGAGGATAACACTGAACAGAATTATTAATTGAAAACTTAGCTTGTATAGCAATCTGACAAAAAAAATATGCAAAACTGAAATAGAAGAACTGATAATGAAACCCAGAATTCACTAAACAGCAGATCTTTTCTAATTTATCCACTGAGTTCTGCACATACCAGTTTAAACGTGTATGTGTTCTTTCACAATGCTGTAATATTTATCCTCATCATTCCCAACAAAATTAGAAAAATATTTATGCGTATCTAGAAGTTCAACTAAGTACACTTTAATAATAGAGATATACACACACACAAGTGTGTATCACAGTCACTGTAATTCCAGGTTGATTCTCAGGTATTCATTAAGAGTACCAAGCTAAATCCAATTTCTCATTCCTGAAATTCATGGGATTACATGAAAGTACAGCATTACACAAGACAATAATTTAACTTTGCTCAGACTACAATAGAGTGTATGGTTCAGGACTATTTTATATTACTTACTTTCTTTTGTCAAACAAATGAAAACATTGCGAACACTTATTTAATTAGTCTTTTTTTGTCCTTACCTTCCCAGCTGTTGCAAAGTATTCACCATCAGGAGACCATGCCATCAAATGTACGGATACTGCAGTCCTAAAGAGCACAAGAGCAAAGTTTTAAGTTTTAAGTAAAGTCTATGTATTCTATAGTATTATTCCATATGTATTTTGTTGATTAGGTATTACTGTTAATTATTTAAATTCAATATATTAGTATTTTGTAGTCACTGCTTTAAGCATACTTCACAAATAGCAAGCGCATAAAAAGTATTTGCTACAAAGAAACAATTTTTTTGTTTCATTGTAGCAAATACTTTTAGTATTTTCACAGTTTTGCAGAAATACAACCCATAAAATATATTGGTTTAAGTATGGCAAGCCTGAGATCACGGAAGTGGTTTGTCCCACCTGCTCCACTACTCCCAGTGAAGCCAAGAGACTTTTCGTAGAAACAAAATACTATTCGTCTGTGACGACAGCTTATGGGTCAGATGTCTGAAAAAGGAAAGCAGCCTATACAGTAATTTGTGGGCACAAAATGAAAAATGGCTTCCAAAAAGTCAAGAAGAAACAGGATCATATGCATCTGCTTCCCCAGTCTGCATATATATATATATATATAAATGGCTGATCATGAAGCATTTCTGTAACATGTATCTCAAATAGAACTGGGTAGAAAGAGTTTCAGGACCCCCTTCCTAAAATTCAGGAAGCAGCTTTGATCTTTATCAGCATATCTGCCTGCTCCTCTGTTCAATCTCATCCAATTATCTCAGCACTACTTTCAAAGATAAGAAAACAGGGACAATTTTGATACATTGCGCAGTTCAGTCTGAGTAAACCTTTGACTAGGTTATCTGGTGATAGGCCACTTGACAAAGTGAGGAATTTTTATTTAAAATAACTTATGTTATTTGAATTTTATAGTATTTTAAGCTGATTTAAATACACATTTAAAAATATAGTTTTGGAGAGAACATATAGAGGTGGTGTTGCAATTTGTCTGAAAATAAAAACTATCTCACTCACTTGCACTGCCAGACACATTTCCAGTCATTTAGAACTGGGAGAACTTTATCATCTTTGATCTGACTGTCAGGATCATCATCTTCATCTTCTTCTGGAATGTCACTAGATGGAGGGGCCCACAATTGCAAAAAGTCAGTTGCTGTCAGCAGCCTATTACCTGAAAGTGAGAAACAAAGTTGTGAAACCAAGATGATCCGTGTATATTGAAAGATTAAGCCTGTCATCGTATTTTGTTGAGAATTAGTCAAAACAGGTTGAAAACTCAACTTTAAGAAGTCCATTTTAAAAATTATAGGGAATTCAATCATAGTATACAGCTGTTCTTATTAAAACATTCTGAATTTTTATTACCTTTTAAGAAAGAACATCAAGGGGTTTTGGTGACTTCAAATGATAAATAATTTAACAATGAATGTTGCAGATGCTAAATAGCCATTCACTTCTCAAATAAATGTTGTTAGACATCTTATAAATATCTGTGTCCAGGTACATTGCTGGCTTTACTTGTGTTAAAATTCTATTTAAATGATTATTAGTGGTAATTTAAGTCAGTTAGCAACTTCACACTTGATTCCCAAGCTAAGATCTGGCATAAGACATTCAAAAATACTTGGCATAGAATCTTCACAAATGCTAACTGTAGCCTCACATTTTATGCAACATAGCCTGAGAACAGATAATCAAATATTTTCATATTCATGCTCTGACTTTATTACAATAAAAATAATTTCTATTAAAGTTCTTGTAAGTACAAATGTTGAACAAATATTTTACAAACTTCACACTACCTTGAGGATCCCATGCCAGGTTGTAAGTCATAGAACTGAGGAAGAATTGCCCAGTTTTAAGCCACTGACACTTTAGTTGCTGTAGTTTAAAAACAGTAAAGTATTAATTCTCACTTCAAAAGCAAAATACAAAGGTATCAGTATTTCTTTCTTTATGAAATTGCTATTAAGCCTGTTGCAAAAACATTCAGGACCCAGTGGCAGATTGCTGAATCTGGTTTTAATAATTTAACAGTTTTAGAATAATTACATGCATCACAGAGTGCACTGTGAACCAGATCTGGACCTGTCACATATACATATATGTCTGTAGATTATGCTTTAAACTAGTTAGGTCATACAGTCATAATAACATAAGGGATGGCAGTAGAGATGCAAGAAGGATTGTTACGCCTGCTTGAGAACATACTTAATGCTTGAGTATTCAGCCATGACTGTGCTGTTAAAACAAGCCTGGGTACACTTCTACAAGTCCAAGTCACATTTCTCTACCACAGATCTGACCACCTTTTCAAGTTAAAGAAACACCAACTTCTCACCTTGTCATTCAAGAACAAGATGATGTAAACTTAGGAGTGCAGTCCCCTGTTCAATTCATGCCGTAGAAAATTCTATCTATCCAATTTTATTATGGATGCCGGAAAACTTTTATCCATTAGTCTTTTGTATGCCAATGTAATACAATAATAATCACTGACTGGCAGATTTTTGCCTCTTCTAAGAGCCTAAACTGAATTACAATCATGATACACATACTTACACAATTTCTTTTATGAGAATTTACACCAAGTGGTTCAAAAATACAAACAGCATTTCCATATGATGCTGCAATCTGGAAAAAAATAAAATTGAAGACTCAAAATGTAAGGTCAGGAGAGAAGTGTAACTGTTCCTTAGCATACCAAAGTATCTAGAGTTTCCAGTACCTCTTCTACATGCTCGTCTTCAAGAAAAGTGAAATTAACACAAATATCATTAATCGTGTTATAGGTATAGTTTCTTAAGGAAGCTGAGAAATACATATTTCTGAACAAGGTTTAAGATTTCAACTCTAAGGAAGGCACCTTGTTTACTGGGATAAACAATATCAATCAGATCTAATACATTCTTCTAGTGTGACAATTGCATAAGGGAAAGATGATGCCTTCACTACTTCTGCTTTCGTTCAGTCTACTTCACAGCTAAATAATGAATTAATTATTAGTGTCTGGGTCTCCATGTGTTCCCATATTCCATTCTGTACCAGTAAATAATCATTATGAGAAATAGAAGGAAATGTCTTTAACTGTTCAGAATAGAATTACATTTTGAGGGGAGCTAAATGGTAAATGGAAATACTGAAGCACTTACACCACTGAATCCCTCAATTTCTTTTACTCACTCATTTCACAGAAACCTCCACCCACAAAATGGTCTTTATTAGGAATTTATTGTGTCATATTCTTAATACTCATGTGCTTATGAGTGCTTTTGACTATCTTTAAAATTCCTTTTTCTTCCTTAAAAGACCTTTGAAAGAAAAAAAACATTTAAGTTCTGCCTTAATAAGGAAATTATATAAAAGTGTCATGACATTTATTACAAAATCTTATTTCCTCTTTGGGGGAGGGGAGTAGAGGGTAAGGTTGCAACAACATACTCCCAAAGTACAGACAGAGTTCAGAGTCCTGAATGTAGAACTAACCAGGGGTTCACGGTGATCTTGCAGGAGCCAACTGTACAGCTGGAATCCTGTAATCTCTCTTCCAGTCCTACTGATACTGCACTGCTGCAGTGCAGAAGCCTTGCCAGCTAAACCTGCCCAAATCCTAACTAGAGCTTTCTCAATACTGAAACCAATTTTTACCTATGTAATACTAGCTAGATGAAAGTATACAATAATGGAGAAAACAACAATAATTTTAGTGCCATCCAGTTCTTATACTATACTGTAAGAAGTACATATTTTCACATTTTGTAAGACCTGTAATTGCAAGTTCTGGAAAGGAATAAAACCCGTTGTTACAAGATGCCTCCTGCTTCCCCTGTCTCCCTATTACTATTAATTTGAAATAATCTCCGAGTAACACAAGAGGCATTACTTGGAAAGTTATATATCAGTAAAAGCTGATATTTGTCATACAATTAAATCATTAATGCTATTAATGTGTTATGTTGCTGTTTAATTACCTAGAGTTTGAATATGCAAAATTATTAAAATCCTTACCCTGCCTTGTCTTTGGGAGCACTCCACACAGCTGACCTGGATGTTTCCATGTTTAGCACCAGGAATAATCTGCACACATTCAAAGTCATTTGCCAGAATAACAATGTCACAACCAGAGCCATATGCCTGAAATATTAAAAAAAAGTAACACAAATATTTTAAAAATGTAACTAAATACTTATTACATGACCTGCTTTTAAGAGATCTCTGAAAACCTCCATTGAAACAAGATGTTGCTATGTAGCAGGTTTATCCTTCACCAATTCAGTGGCACAAGCAGAATAAGCTACAAGTGAAAACAAAGTAGCAAAGGAGACCTTAAATCTTCCAAGGTTTAAATTGCAGCAACAGAAAGAGTGGAAAAAGAAGCAAACCAAACCCAACCAAAACAACAAACCAAACCAACTCCCAGACTTAATCTAGAATTTAAGCTCTGTGTGTACTGGCACTTTTGTTTGTTTTGTGGAGTTTTTTTAGGGTTTAGTTGTTTTTCTTTTCTCCCCTCCAATTGTTATTAACTCTGGAAAGGCAGACAGCAGTTTACTATTCAGGTGCACTTATTATTTAAGAAATCTGTATGCAGTCAATATGTGTGTGTCATGACACTCCCCCCTCGCCCCTTTATTTATTTTCTAATAAGTCATTCTTTTCTGCAAGAATCCAATCTCTGGACTTTTCTGTGCTTCAAGAAGTGCACATTACTATAAGACTGTAAAAAAACAAAGATTTGTATTGGATATTTTGTATCCTGTGCAATACACACTACAGTCTAAATTTGTTTAAGAATAAGCTATAGAAGAATGATAGCTTTTAGCACTTTATTTTGCTGCAAGCACATTATTTATTATTACTTTATAAGCAAGTTTTCCACTGACTCCAATACAGTGGGCAGAAATCTAACAAGAGCTGAAATAAGCAGAGTGCAAGTCCTCAACAGTCAGCTTCACATGGTACAAAATTACTTTGTCATTTTAACTTGTCCCCTGCTTTTTTTCACAATAATTTCCAAATTACTGAGTTGTAGCCCTCTCCTTTGAGGTCAATCAGTTTAAAGGCTACCTATTCTATTTTTGAGAAGCTGCAAGCATTTCTAGATTCACGATATCAATGCCCATTGGTGGGCACACTAAGAAAATGGTGCAAGGAAACCACTGGAACTAGAAGGGACAACTAGGTCTCAAGAACTTCTACATCTAATTCTGATCCTCTTGGGAAGGAGCAACAAGTGAGAAAGTCAGAAGAAAAAGGCTTACTTTAGTGAAAGTACAGTCACTTCTAAAAACAAGAAAGAAACAGCACTACAGACTGCAAAACAGAAATTCAGGCCTCAGAAATTAACACGCTGTACAATTGTGCACATGAAAATGAAAACTGCATGTAAAACAGATTGTCTAAAAGATTTCAAAGGTCATCCCACAAAAATAAAGTGATGCAGTGTTGTCTGAGACCTCAAGCCCACAATTGTTGTTCTGGGACACTCTGAGGAACAGATATAGGAGTTATTCACAATGTAAGCAGAGGAGGGGAAAAAAAACCCCAACTGCTAAAAGGTTCTTAGAGGGAGATTATCTATGTAACAGAATATCCTGTCTCCTTGACGACTAGGCTATTCAATTCTTAGACCCAATCTGGAAGGGAGTAAGTTATTACTAAATTGGAATAGCATCGTTTGCAGAAAGTAAGAGGAAGAAAGATGAGATTCCAAGCTCTGGCTTTGAACAGAAAATCCTTCCGTTTTGTTGTTTTCCTATTTTTTACATTGGATTTTGTTGCAAAACAAACTCCACCAGTGGTATGGAATGCTGGACAGGCCAGCAAATATTCATGAATAGGAAGGAAAAAGATGGAGACCAGGATGTAAATGCCCATAGTTAGACAGGAAAATAAAAGCAGGTCCTCTTCTGAACATTAGAAATCTGAAGAAATTATTGGAACAAGCAATTGAATCTCCTACTATTTACCTCAAAGAGCGAGCAATTAAAACAGGAAAGAATTGAAAAACTCACCTTCTCTTCAACAGTCTGCCTCAAATACTGATATAAACATACTAAAATACATTATTTCAAAGGGTTATGTAATACAGTATAAAAAGGTACCAATCCACTTCAAACAAGGACTAAAGGAAAGGACTTTTCAGCTTTAATTTCCTTATGCACACTGTTCATAAACCTGCACGTTTGTATGCGTTTGTATAGTTGACAATGCATGAAAAAATATTTTATACTCGAGTATGTCCTTCGACTCTGAAGGAAAAGAATTTAGTGTCTTCCTTTTTAATTCCCCTATCCACACTTATTATAGCAACAGCAGTATTTTTCTAGCTATTTATACTACTCAGCATATTTTTACAAAGTTAAGTAAAAAGGTGTAAATTAAAGGGTGGTTTACAGTAGTATAGTTGTGGGGGTTTTGTTTTGTTTTTTCCTTAAAAGAAATATCAAGTTGTAGAGATCTCTTTTCTAAGCAAAATCTTATTACTGTCAGTCATAACCTTCCTATTCTTGGCCTGTGTTTGGCACTGCAACAAGTGACTCAGCACACCTAACTGTCCTATGCTGACAGGGAGGATTTAGTCTGAGACCTCGGTTGGAGCAGATTCCCAACAGCAGGGTATCAGCCTTTTTCCTCTAGGTTCTTTGAGCAAGTGCAGTCTTTTGGTTCTGGGTAATTTTCTCAGTGTAGTTATTTATTCTGAGAATGGGTCTCATGTCTTGAAACTATATTAAAGCATATTTACCTTAAATTTTAAATTTACTTTAAGAAGTACATTTATTATAACCCCATCTTTAAGAAAAGGTGTCACTTCATTTAAAAAAAAAAAAAAAGTTCAGTTTTTCACATTTATAATCTCCAAATTTCTCAAAACAGAAAAGGTCAATAGACTTTTCTGTACTGAAAGATATTTCTGTATTTCCCATTATAGGTCTAAATACAAGTTTCGCATTTAATTACTTTTATGAAGCTTTTCTATGCAAACAATATACTACCATGTTTATACTTGAACAGAATGCGTTTCTATTAAATGATCTTTTCACTCCTTAAGCTGCTAATGCAGTAGCAGCACCCTATGTTGGCAAAGAATAAGGAAGTGTCATAATATTTAACAGCAGTAGTTCCTCTTTAAGAATTCAGCTGAATGATTCAGGTCTCTCCTGCCAGCATAACAGTGGCCACAATATTTGTGGCAACAGACTAACAATGTGCTGTGTAAGGTGATAAAAGGAATGGAAAATTGGTAAGCCATACAAAAAAGGAAGATGGAAAATAAGATGCTGAGGCACTGAAATGGATTAGAGCAGCACAGAGGTCTTAGGTAAACAATTATAAGCAGTCACTGAATGAAACAAATGCAGTAAAAACCACCCACATGGAGTATCTGCCAGGCTCCATTTCTAATGTCACTGATAATTTCAAAGAGAAAATTAAATGGAGTTGCAAAACCACCAGAATGCAAGGATGACTTGCAGGATCCATAAACAGCTAATGAGCTGTAGCTTGCCAATGTCTGCTTGTAACTGTCAAGATCTGGGACCACTGAAATGAACAAGGACAAAGCTCCACTTGAATGCAGAAGCACCATACAGAAGTAGGACATTGTGTCCTACTGTAACAGTTTATGCTATATTCTCAATTTTTAGCTAATACAAAAGCAGCATGTGCATGCCTCTTTCTCACCTGCCCATGTTTTCCAGTTTTGTTCTCAAATTTTAATGTTGAACAGTGGAACTAACAGGCATGGAACCAATTATTCTTTCAGATTCTCATCTTGCTTTTTTCGTTATATGAATATTTTTCTCTGTATAAAGAATGACTTTTCTCCTTCTATTACCTGCAAGTCTTCATAAATGTGGTGTAAGTGAAATAGAACAGAAATCTGCAACCTCCAGTGTGTACTATGAGGCATTTCAGCCAAGAGTCAGAATCAGCACACAGTGCTACTAAAAAAAAAAAGTTCATAAACATCTAAAATTTCATAAATTAATTAAAATCTGTATTAAACTCTGATTTAAAGCCCATATTTGCCTTCAGTATTCCCCCAGTATAATAACACTTATCCTTAAGTTTCTGGCTATGGATAGTAAACACGTAGAATCAACGAATCATAGAAATGTTTGGGTTGGAAGGGACCTCTAGAGGTCATCTAGTCCAACCCCCCTGCTGACAGCAGGGACACCCTCAACTAGAGCAGGTTGCTCAGAGCCTCATCAAGCCTCACCCTGAATGTCTCTAGGGATGGGGCCTCAACTGCCTCCCTGGGCAACCTGTTCCAGCGTTCTACCACCCTCATGGTAAAGAACTTCTTCCTTACATGCAAGCTAAATCCACTCTTTTCTAATTTAAAACCATTGCCCCTCATCCTTTCACTCCAGGCCTTTGTAAACAGGCCCTCTCC
>JAAGNO010016833.1:0-30087 GCA_033439905.1 Ceryle rudis | reverse complement strand
TAGCTCCAGGTCTGGTGTCACCAGCAGAACTTCAGGTTTTTTAATCACGGGTCAGTTTACACAACGCCAGACCTGCTGGTGACAGACAAGGTACATGTCTCAGATGGGGAAAAGGACTTTTGCACAGGAGTTGGCAGGGCTCATTGAAAGAGCTTAAAACTAGATTTGAAGGGGGAAAGGGATAAAACCTGCCTTGCTGGTTATAAACCTGGGGGTGGCACACCAATGTTTGTGGGACAGTGTGCCAGCAAGGTCCTAGGGTCTGCCATCCCTGTGGAGGTGGAGAACAGAGAGTCATGTGATAACAAAGCCAGAAGTAATATGGATGGTCTAAAAATCATGGAAGCACCTGAGAATGTTCAGGTAGAAATTAGGCCTTCTCCCCCCTTTTTGGGGTGACAGGATCAACAGCCCAGCTGAAGTGCAACTACATCAACGTCCAGGAAGAGTTAGAAGCCATTGCACAGCAGGAAGACTGTGATGTTGTTGCCATCACAGAAACATGGTGGGATGATTCACAGAACTGGAGTGCTGCACTGGATGGCCATAAACTCTTCAGAGGGATATGCCAGAAAAGAGAGGCAGTGGAGTGGTGAAGGGGGTAGAGCACAAGTCTTATGAGGAGCAGCTGAGAGAGTTTGGGTTGCTTAGACCTGGAGAAAAGTAAGCTAAGGGTAGACCTTATTGCTCTCTACAACTACCTGCTTGTGGTCTTGACCAGCACAGGTAGCCTGTGTAGTTGGTGGGTTTTTTACAGCTTGACCTGTGATTTCCCGAACAGAGCCTGCTAGCCCTTCTAGTTTCTGGTCAAGGGTAAGTGGAAGAGCATCCCAGAAGAGATGGCATCCCTGTACACGAGTATAAGCATCCCAGATGACAGGGCTCCCTCACATCTGTCTGCTCCAAACTCCATAAAAAGCTGCTTTACCTCCTTGAAAAAGCTCTCAAAATCCTTCTCTACTGCCAAGGTGCCCTACTCCATCTCCTCCTTCAAGGATTATGCTGCCCTGATGAGATCCAGAATTTCATTCACTTCCAGTTCAATATATGCCCTGCTTTTACTACAAGTTTTATATATTCAGCTTTGTCTTTATACATCACATCTCCTTGGATAGCTTCTTGCAGAGTGGTCTGCATCAGACCCCAGCCGTGAGCTGGTCTCTTCTTAGGGATTTGACTAATCCCAAAATGCAAAACTAGCACTTCAGCCACAGGCTGGTCACAAAATCTAAGGATCTTTTATAGTCTTTTGCATTCTCTGTCAAAAACACAGCATTCCCTTAATCCAGTTTTTATGATGTGAAGAATATCACAACCTGTTAGAGACATTAAGTGCTTCAGAACCAGCTTCTTCAGAAATAAGGTCAGCTTTCCCTTTTTAGCAGGTCTTTGTTTCTTGTGTATGCACAGTTAAGCACATTTGCCCATGTTTTCAAGGAGTATCTCCTTTCCTGTAGTTTCTACCTGCTCCCATTTCTACTCCTTAGTTTAATTTATTCCTGATATTCCAGACAAAAGACCCTGGTAGGTTGTAAACAATCCTTATGATCCCATGCCTTCATCCTTCTGTAAATCAGATTGTTTGTCTGCATAGGAGTACAGATAGGGATAGGTTTGAAGCTGCCAGCTTTTGCAGTAAATTACTTCCTCAAATGGTGAAACAGTGTCTGTGTAGCATCTTCACTGAAATTTTGCAGCTGCCCCTTTTTTTGCCCTGCCTTCCTGTCTTTGTTGCAGTGTGAGCAAATCCCACAGAAATACACAAATTTGAAGCCAAGGAGGTGATAGAGTTTTAAAAATTTAAATTGAATAAAACACATCATAACTTTTTTTTCCAGATGGGTTCTCATCAGAATCTTCTTCAGGATCACTGAAGGTTTAACGTTGGACTACATTAAAATGGTTGCTTGCTCAGACATATGGCAAATCCAAACATCATTTTTTCTTTTGACAGAAGCATCTTGTTGCTTTAGTGTTTTTAGATTTTTGTTCTCTGGTATGGCTGACAGTTTCACAATGGTTGTGTTTCACTTGAGATGACCAAAGTAGATTCCTATTGCTGAATAAGAAACAAACAACACCTGACACAGTGCATGCCATAATGTTTTGTTACAATGCAGTGCCAGATTCAAAATACCTCTTGGAGTAATGTACACAGAAACTGCAGACTTGAAGTAAGAGAATCAAGAGGAAATACTTCACGTTCTTCTAAACTATTTTGATTATTTTATTTATCCCTTGTTCCAGCATGCTGTTGCTGCAAGTTTCCTTTAACACTAATTGGTCAGTTAAGACTGAATGTATCTTCTTCTCTCAGTTATATCCACTCCAAGTGCTACAGAGAAGATCAGTTCCCTAGCTTTGACTATCACACATGTCTCTTCCCATCTCTCCGTTTGCTCTCCTCTCCCATCTTGTGAAACATGCTGCTTGCTTTCACTTTCTAACACTATAACAACCTCCAACTCTTTGACTGGCTTTTCCTCAGCACTGACATCAGCTTCTACACCCTGACATCCACTTCTACACCTTCTGACCTTACATATAAGAAGCTCTCCATATGGTTTCTTCCTTGTTCTACTTCACTTTAAAAGGTGGTATCTTTGCGTGTGTATTTGTGTTTTGTTTTTTTGGTTTTTTTTGTTTTTTTCCTGGGAGACCTATAAAAGATTGATAACAACATAGAAGCTGTTGTGCAGTGTCCAGTGTAACTCATGCAGGATTGTTTAATTATGTTTACTGTCTGGCTGGCTCTTTTTATCCACTGTCCCTTTTCTTAGGCAGAAAACTTTTGGAAGACACAATGATTACTTTTATTTCTGTTTTTGCACAGGGCCAGTTTAATAGAGGTACTCTGGTTCCTAATTGCTATGGCAACACAAACAGTAAGAAATAACAAAGAAATCAGTATCACTTCATTTGTTACATTGCAAAGACTGAAATTCTATGTTAACCGTCTATCCAGGCTGCAGACATAGGATACTTGGCCAGATATGACTTGTGGCACACAATAACCTTTAAACTACATACTTTCATTTTAAAAGCATTCTGTTACCTCCTCAGTATGAAGACTTTACCTAGGATTTATTTATTAAAAGCCATGATTTAGGTTTCTCTTCTCCAAGTTCTCATAGCTCAAATCCTCAGAGACTTGAATGATCTCATTTCAGGACCTATCTGCTTTGAAGCATTTTTGACCACTGGATGACTAATATACGTACTTAATCTTTTAGAATAAATAGATTTATTCCTGTTTCAAAGAGCAACAAATTCTTGGCAGGTCTTTTAGCCAAACATTCTGAAACCAGATATGTGCACCTGACGTGAATTGATTTCAATACCAAGGCAGCTGATAAGCTAAATATCTCCAGCAGCTTTCAAAAATGCCTATTTTGGCACAATATATGCACACAGAATGGAAGATAGTGCATTATACAGTATACACCACTTTTGAATTGCTGATGGCCCAAACAGCCAACTGATATTGGTGATTCACCAATATAAGCACTCACTAAGAACAGCTGAAGTGGCTATGGCCCTTAGTGGTCATCAAGATGTTGCAGCTCCTAGGAAGGATAGCTGAGCTGCACACACAGCAACTCCTCAGCCGCCAAAGTTTACAATCCAGTGTATTAAACTGGTGATTAAACTGGCAACTCTAGGTTGCTGTAACTTTTCAGAAGCCAATGGGAAAAGTGTGTCACGGCAGAGATGTGTGTGAACGAGATGTTCTGAAGGGAAAAGGTGAGCAGAAATAAATAATGGTTAATATTTGGAAGGTAATAGAAAATGTAGTAGGTGCAGAGTTTGTAAAGAGATTTGAGAAAATATTAAAAATAATGAGACTGGTGATTAGGGCAGATGATTTTTGAAATGTAACTTAGAGGAGATGGAGGAGGATCATACAGTTTTCTGAAAGCCTAGGCAAGCCAAATCGTGACAGAGAAAGCAATTTTAGTCAAAATCCATGCAAGAGTCTTTCAACAGTAAATACTAAAATGATATAAAAATTCCTGAAACTGTTGTAAATACAACTCAGAGTGGCCTGATAGACTCTCTTCCAAGAAATGTGTAGAAGAGAACAGAACATTTTCCATAATAATGTACTCATAAAAGAAATTTGCACTTTACTATCTCAAATTTCCCCCAATCCCACCCTGTCATTCCCTGTTGCTAAGTTAATTAGGTTGTCCTCTTCATGTCAGGAAGTAACATAATCACACATAAGTTAACCAGGCTACTTCACAGAGGAAAACAAATGTCAGAAGTGTCCTTAATCATTATATGTGAGTTTTTGAAGAGTATAAAAGCTTTCTACAAATGGCAAAGTTTAATTCCTTAGGCACTTCCTCAATTCATTCCTAACCAGCCAGGAAATGGGTAAGCCACATTTGCACTTGTTGCCCTTTAAGACAGGGAATGAAGAGATCCAGGATAAGCCAGAAGGCAAATTACACCTCTTGTTAAAATCAGTTATTAAGCGAGCTTGCTTTAAGGACAAAGTTGATCCACAGGCCGCAATTCGTGTTATGTTAATTTGATTCCTTTCATCTCTCACTGCAACACCAGAGAAGCAGAAAAGCAATTATTAGTCTGGGCTTTTCCAATTTCTCTGTGCTCCTAGCTACAGATAGTCTCCTCTCCAGCATTTGTTTTGAAATCCTGGAAAATACACTTTGTGAAAAGTTCTCATTGCATGCCCAGGCACATCCAGATTATCACTTGTTTTCAGACTTTGGACACCAGCTGCACATTTCTCAGTTGGAAAAGGACATCATGACTGGACAAAGAAATGAGGTCTTGTAGCACAGTTCATACATCCGTCTCCTCATATACACGTGTTAATGCTATTATTTTAAACTCTGTATGCTTTAATGGAACTATAATTCTGTGTGGCATTTTACAAGTCTAATTAGGCAGAAATCCTGGTATCTGTTTTATTTTATATTTATCTTCAATATGAAAAATACCAACAATTTGAGCTGAGGTCATCTAAACAGATTAACTTTGTGTTGGTGTATCCATAGTTCTCATGTCATTTGCCCATTGTCTCCAGTGCTTCACAATACCAGCTGACTTGGATCTTGCTTATGAGCTGTTTCTGCAGCCACTATCTTCTCCATTCTCTGGAGATGTGCTGTGTTGTAGGAATACTTTGGCTGGCTTTCACTGGGTTTCTCACAGAGTAAGGTACAAGTCCACATGAGAACCTAAATCTGTCTTCCTGAGGACATAACTACATTACATCACAGAGTGACATTAACAGAGCCATGTAGTCATATCCAGCTCAGTTTTGATATTTGGCTTGCAGCCCTTGCATACAGTGATTCTGTTGTTCCCAGGAACTTAGTCCTGGTTAGACCCTATGGGCTAGACTCTGTTGTAAATCAAGCAGAAAATGCTTCAAGTTCTGCTTCTCTGTAGAGGCACTTCATTACAAAATGTGGTAAAGTGAATAAGGACTCCCCTTTTGTGTTGCTAACCAAGAGGTGACATGTAATGGTGACATACTCATGTCTTTTTTTTTAGTTTTCTGAGGGATTTGATTCCTAAGACAAAACCAAAAAGGGCCTGGGTACTAGCAGCCAGTGACTATACTGGACATTCCTGCTCCCATATAGCTTATGTGCCATTTTAGGGGAGATAAGAAATGCACCCATGGGATGAGCAGGAAAAGGTACTGACACCTGGACTTCATTTTTCTGATTGCTGTCACATTGCACCAACCTGCAACTGCCATCTGAAGCAGTGGGGAAAGCTCCTACCACTGCTATCTATGGCATGAGCCACACATGCACATCAGCATAGCAGGTACAATGATGTGCTTTTTAGGATGGCTCAGAGTGGAAATTTTTTCACATTCTGTTGAACTGGTTCTGTTCAGTGTTTTGGAAGGCTCTGCTTTGAACAGCCTGGTACAGTTTACTACTAACAAAGTACATGTGTTTGGCATGTTGTACCCACATACTGCATTTTGATTCAGTATATTTACTCTTCCATGCTCTGAAGTTGTTTCTGGTCTTTGATACCCCAAAAGCCTTATGTGGAGACTGTGGAGCCTTTTGGTACTTCTGGTTTGCTGAGGATTAGTGACTGATCTTAAGAGTCACCTGAGTTTATTAATGGAAATTGCAGTCAGTCTAGTGCTGGTTCATCTGCTGGGACTCAGTGAAGGGAACCATGCTGCAGCTGAGCTTAGCAAGGTCAGCTGGTACTGAGTGTGGTAATACAGAGACATGGCAACAAACAGGAGGGTGTTAATTGGTTTTATATGTGGAATCAGCATCTGCTGTATAGGTGTAAAGTCAGTACTGCTGTACTTCCAGATAAAATTTAGTTAGTGGCTGAGCTGAGCAATCTTTTAAAAAAAAACCCACTTTAACAATTCTGCAATGTGCAGGCTGCTCATGGGAGGGAAAAGACCTGGAGGCCAGCCTCAGAGAAAGTAAAGCTGGTTGTGAAGTTACAGCTCAGTAAAGCTCCTTGTGAATGACAACAAAAAGACTGTAGCATCCCTTTCTTATATTAGAAATATGAGACTACTTTTTGTTCTTGTTGTTTTCGTTATTATATAGTAAATTTTTCAGACCTTACTTAATTCCCTGTAAAGGAAAGCCAGCTGCTTGAAAGAAGTGGGCTCTTGCTGCATATCACCATGATCTCATGAAGAGGAGTAAAAGAAACAGTCAAGAATGACACACAAATGGGCTCAGGGCTGGACTATAGTATGTGAAGTTACCAAACAAGTTAAATCCTAGTGATTCATTTGTTTGTAAAATCTCTGCTGGCACCAGCAAACTTCAACTTCCTCTTGGGGAAAACGCACTTGAGTGCCAGGGAAACAGCTAGCCTAAAAAGCTCAGTTTTACAGCTAATTGATATTTTGTAACAGCTTTCAGGTCTGACTTCCATAGTTTATTTTAAATCAGACTGTTAGCAGATGATTGGACTGTACGGTATCTGAACATTGGCTACAAGCCTGGTTAATGGCCTTCTAGCCAGGTGGTTGCCTCTGAAGGCCATTGGGTATTGCTTTTATCTGTCAGTTCTGTCCTTTTCTGTCAACAGAGAGTGCCAGCCACGGTAATTTTGCAGTTGGTATAACTGATCAAGCAGAGGGGTCTGAAGACAATACCCATGCTTGATCCATGCTAGAGAAATCAGCTTTACAAGAGTCCCTTCTCTATCTTCATGCCATGGGCTGATCACCCGCTTGTGGAGAAAAGGAAGCCAGTTGGTAGCAGCCACAGCAGCACCATCCTTTCCAGAGCAGGAGAGCCAAAGCTCTAGGTGAGAGGAGCAACCTCTCTGCCATGTTGACTGTGGGTAATCCTGCTAAAAAGCGGCCTTCCCACATGCATTTACGTGAAGGAGTTTCCTTGTGTAAATCCAAGCTACCTCACCTATACTTCACCAGCAAGAGACAGAAGCTGTCATATAAGAAGACCTCACTTCACAAGACAAAGTGGAGGCCTGGGGTGAAACTTCCCAGATGCTCTGCTAAAGATGAATATTAATGAAATTAACTTGCAGAGAAGAAGCAGTAAATATATTCCATATTTTGGTCTTTTGGGCTCAGTATTCAATGAAATTTTGGTCCCTGGACAAAATCACAGAATTACTTTAAGGTTCATGTGTTTTACTGAATATTTCAGCTACTCAGGTGAGAACAGTAATAAAAGCTTCAATTAAAGCCTTACTGTAAGTGCCCAGTTACTGAAAGATACTTATATCTAGATAAAAAACAAACAAACAAACAAACGGAAAAACAAGTTTTAAGTGTAGGGGCTAGGTTAGTTAACTGAGTGACACCATACGGTCCTGGAGCTATATATAGTTGAAAAAAAGTAAACTGTTTTTTCCAATAAGGACTACCTGTATTGTGCTTTACATTTTAGCTCTGAAAATAGTAAGTATGCTTTTGTTTAAACAATATTCAAATGCCATTATCATCTTTGGATATTACAGAATGAATTAGGTAAGAGAAAATATTGTAAAACATTTTGTGACAATCCAGAAAGAACAAAACACTGTGGACAGTATTCTCTGCTAATTTGTACCAGATGTTATGCTACAGGTCTAAAAGTAAACATAATTAGGCCTACTAACAGCAAAATAACATCACTGATCATTTATAAATGTTACTCTTACTTGCAGGCATGAACAAACCAAAAGCCATTAAAGATTGCAGAAAACCTTCTCTATGGATGATGTCCCTTTTCCTTATTGGTTCTGTGCCTGTAACAATCTGGTTTTAAGATTCCTTTGAGATACCAGCTGCAGAAGAAGCAGGGGAATGCCCATCTGTTCAGAAGTAACATAATTGTCCAGAGGACTGCATAATGAAAAAAATTAGGGTTGCCATGGTAAAACATTATTTGTGTACAAAAAAATGCCCTGTGGTCAGTTTCTCCCTCAGATGACAGCACTTTTGCAGAACTCAGAAGAAAACAGAGGAGAAAGCCAAATATGAGGAGACGTGCAGAGATGGAAAATGGAAAAAAAAGGAAGTGAGACGGAGGAAAAGGAAGATGTGTTCAGTTCTGTTTAAAATCATTAGCCCCTATTTTTTTAGGACTGCGTGAACTGGATCTGCATCTGCAGTAACTTGCTGTAAAGTAACTTCACAGGGACTTCTTCATAAGACTGGCAATAGGATAACAAATCTCCCTGTCAGGAGCAAAATAAATGCCCAAAAGAGTGCAGAAATTGTGCAAAGGAGGGTTACCCTGTTCAAGAGAGGCCTTCAGGACTAGTTCAGCTGTGGGAGTTTTTCTGTCCCAAGTCAGCAAAAAATTGGCAGATAGGATCTCAAGTGTAATATCCATGGGCTTTGGAGTCCTACAGCTGGAAGTTACTGCACTCAGCTGACTGCCAGGCCAGGACTTTGTGGGGCTTGAAGTCATGTAATAATCCATTTCATCAGCTGGGTATCCCTCCTGCCTTTGTTGGACCTTTCTCTTTGCCAGCATTGGTACCATCTCCTCTTTCAAAACACACTGAATAGAGCAAGGTTATATATATAAAAGAAAGACCCATTCACAGCAACAGCAGTTCCATTTGCAACACAAAATAGTAAGAATATGAGACTGAAAAAAACTTACGCCACCACAAAAACAAGAAAGCTTATATATATTTGGCACTTTCACTTGAAGGCACTGTTGCTGAAGGTTTACAAATTCATAACAAAGTGAAGAATACTCTGACTGCAACTGCAGAGGAAAACAGGATACTCACGCTGGAGACTGCCAATTACCACAATAAGTACAGCTTCATTTTTACAAACCTGGCAAATGAGGCAGCTCCAGCAGTTCCCTGTTTTTCAGTTTGACACATACCGTAAATGTACAGAACATAAGATAGATACATACATAAATCTGTACAGGCAGGTATTGCCAGAGGTTTCTCCCCCAGCCTGTTCATGTTAGATGCCAGCATTTCAACAGATTGCATACAACAAAGAAAGATCTCTGTAATGTGTCACCTACTTTGATTACAGGTCGTAACTTGTTACTTACCTGATGAAAAATCTGAATCATAGTTCCACCATGTTCCTGAATACCTAATTGATCCTGACATTCACCTTGTTTCACAGGAATAACTGGTCTTTTGTTTTCCTGTTACACCAATTTGTTTTGATCTGTGAATTTTGTGGCACTCAAGCAGTGCTGAAAATCTTTAAGCTGGCCATTATTGCAATGGTCTGAGATAGGACATTGTTTGAAGAAGACAGGAGAGCGATAAAAGAGGTGGATGTTTATTGCTTGGAATCATCCATTCCATTCCTCAGCAAGAAGAAAGAATGTAATGAACATAAATGTTTGTATTTTCAATGTTGTTTAAACATTTAAGGCATATCCCCATTTTATACTACATTCTATTTCATCCCAATTTACCCTAAGGTTGGTATGAGGAGAGTAAGGCTTCCCAAACTGTATCGTTATGTAGCCCAGGTTAAGGGAATATAGAATCCAAATAATAGACATAGATGTTTTAACCCTCAGAGGCAGTGAAAAACTCCTGTATGTTCTGGCCTTTAAAAGCCAAGTTCCATGAAAGACACAGCACAACTTTGTCATTCCTGATTCACTTTCTAACCAAAAAGCCTTGCCAGTTTCAAAATCTGGAAGGACAAAAACTGTATTCTGTGGGTTAAAATATTTGTTCCCTAGGAATTATTAGGGGCAACTGTCGGACACTATGAATTCTCCCTGCTTAGCAGAAGGAATGATTGAGTCACACCTATCATCTCTAAACAAAAGAGACAGACAAAAAAAAAGTCAATCTAGAAACTTTGGAGTCTCCTCTTCCTGTTTTGAAAGTTAGCAAACAGATGAGGCTATTTCTTCTGAAGTTTTTCACTTAGACAAAAAAAGAAAAGCCAAAATTACATGCCTTCTTGTGGCTGTGGTTTGCACTGTCAGCTGGTTTGATCAAGGTCTGCAAACAATCTGTGTAAGCACACTGGATTTCTCGCACCAGGCCAAATGGATCAGATATACAAGTGGTGGTCTTTGCACCAAACATTGCACTGTGTGGTAAACAAACAAATTCTGGTTGACAACAAAATCACACGTCTGTGGTTTCCTTGCAACCATGTACAGACAAAAGCACTGAGTGAGGATTACAGTCAATGGCAAGGTCCAAGGGGGAAAATAATAATTAATGACACTGGGTATAAGGTTACCACAACAATAAGCTGTCATGGACTGAGTCCTATGACTGGCTTACAAAATATGGATATTTCTCTTTGAGTTGTGTTCTCATCTGGTTAGGAGTATTCTATTTTTAGTTCTAGCATCATGACAGGATGGATTTAATAACAAGCAAGCTGCCAGATCCCCTACTTCCATCAGTTCCTAGACATTGACTGTTGCTTGAGCTACTTTAGATACATGCTGTGAGCCTCATTAAACTTTATGCCTCATCTGGCAGGCGTAGTAGGTAACTTAACAGATTCTCTCTGATGTTTCTTCAGTGTTACCCCCAAGGTCAAAGCTCACAGACAGATTTGTGGTTATGATGTGCCTATTTCTGTAGCCAACCAGGGAATAAACCACAGTAAGTGCTGAGGTACTTAGTTATGGGTGAGTCAACAGGTGCTGGTCACAGTGACAGGGCAAGGTTCCCACCCAGATTTGACAGCTGTCACAATGACATGGCAACAATTTCATCAGCTTCTCCAAACTGACTCTGAGCCACCTACTCCTCATCAGTTCTCTATCTTTTCCAAGCACTGGGGCATTTACTTCTTTGTACAGACCTAGTGGTATGAAAAGGGAGAGCACAGCAACCTTCATCTCCTAATTAGCATTCTATTGATTTCCTTTATACTGATGTGAACTTTGCTGAGGGTCTGGAAATCATCGGCCCAAATGACAACCAGCTGCTTGTTAATATGAATTGATGCTGCCCATCAGTCCAAGCTATATGACAGCTTACTGTGTCATTTAAATCACCCTCTACAGAGCAGCAAAGCTATGGGCTGAAAGGGCCATAGAAGTGTTCCCTGCAGGTTAGATTTGATGCTGGGTGGAAGAGTAAATAGGAGCATGTACTGCTTCTGTTTGTATTGCTCTGTGCACAATAGAAAAAAAGAAAGCCACTTTCTTGATCAGCATTGCATTTACCCTTCACATATGAGAACTTCTCTCACCTCATAAAATCCTTTCTTTCTTCTTCATGTCTTCACTCTGTCTTTTGTTGCTATGACTGATCAGCCATAGACAGAAGTGGTGCATTCTGGAGCACTTCAGATCAGGCTTCTTATACTCTCCCAGCAAAGATTAAGATGTTTTACAAGCAGAATGGAAGGACCACATGCTGAGAAAGCTCATCAGAGAAAATCAACATAGCCAGGTGTGTTAGTCATTACTCAGAAAACAGTTGCTATGAGGACAAGGTGAATAATTTTTTGGCAAATTTTTTTTTTCAAGAAATATGAATTTGAAGGCCAAGCACTTGGTGTCATTGCAAAACCAACTAGGCAGTGTGGACACCATTAATCTTCCTATTCAGGTGACTGATGAACTAGGTTTACTATGTTGTCATGGGAAATGCAGTATCTCAGTTCAGCACTCTTTCTGTTTGATTTGAACTGAGATCTTCCACATCCTGGAAGGGTACCTTTGCCACTGAGACATAAGGTATTTTGGGCCTGAGCATCTCTCAGTCTGTCCTGAAGGGTTTTCATTTTATTTAGATAAAACATAGTGTTTTGAATGAGGAAGACAAATGGAAAACATAGGATCACAGAATCACTCAGGTTGACAGGGACCACAGAAGGTGTCTGGTCTAAACCCCTGACAAAGCAAGGAAGCTGTGATCTCAGACTGGGTTGCTCAGAGCTTCATATAGTCAGGGCATAACAACTTCCAAGGATGGAGAAGATGTAAACTCTCTGCACCTCAGCTGCATTGCTTGTCTGGCCTCTTGTATGAATTTTTTTGTTTGTTTTCTTTTGTTATGTCCAGTTGAACTCTATCTGTTTCTATTTATGGCCATTTTCTCTCACTTGGTAGCCTCCTTGTGGGTGCAGTTGCTGGTCTTGAGTGCTTCTAAAGCCATCCCTTCTCCTGGCTGACCCAGCTCCATTCTCAAAATTTCTCCTCACAGGGCAAGAGCTAGACACAGTGCTATCAACATGGTTGAACAGGTGCTGAGTAAAGGGATACTATTGGGAGGTGGGGTCTCTCTTCACTTCCAGTAGCCAGTAAGTGATCTGAGGGAAGGTTTCTATTTAAGACCATGGGTTGGGTTCAGAAAGTGAGGATTTGAACTTCAGCCTGTCACCACTGGATTACTGCACATAGAAAGCATGTAGACACTTTCTTTTAATCTGTTCTCCTAATCCAGCCTTGTGCTTTTCCTGTACTTCTATAAAAACACCCCAAAACAAAGATAGTAAATTTTCGGAATCATTAAAAAAATCATCACATTTGAATCTGTGTTCGCAGCTCCATGGAAAAGGGTTTGGTGACTGGAAACCTTTCTAAGTGGCATCCAGAAACTGTGAGACTCTGTAAGACCCCTAAAATTCATTCCTGATTCCCAGGAAATAGTAGTGGAACTAAATGCCATCACCCTTCCAGCTCCATTCCTCCTCCCATGCTCTCCATTTCTGGTAAAAAAAAAAAAGAGAGAGAGCCTGGACTACACCTCAGTGTATGCTTGGAAAGCAGGCTCTACTTTTCTCCCATAAGCTGCTCTGCACCTGCTTAATGCTCAAAATGAATACTTTCACTGTATAACTTACAGTCTTTCATTAAACAGTGGACTATCTGGACAGTGCTGTGCTAAAGTTCCTGCCAAATTAGTCAGGAAGTATCATGTAGTAACAGAGTTTCCTGGAATTTCTTTTTAATTGAATTATTAAAAAGAACCATTCTTCAAACAACTATGTTAAACAAGGGTGCCTTGCAGCTGATGCTGCTATAATCTTAAATAAATTACCCCTCAAAATTGGTTTGTCAGCTTGTAATTTTTCTGTGAATAAGTTTTTCCAAAACTTACCGTGAAGTCTCTTTTGGAATATATTTTTATCATAGATTTGTGTCACAGTATCACACAGGTTGGCAAGCACCTCTGGAGACCATCTAGTGCAAACTCCTGCTCAAGCAGGGTCAGCTACAGGAAGTTTACAAGGACTGTTGTCCAGTTGGGTTTTGCGTTATCTCTGAGAATGGAGGCTCCTTCACCTGCCTAAGGAACTTGCTCCAGTGTTTAATTGTCCAAGCAATAAAAAAAGTTTTTTTTTTTTCTTCTGTTTAAGTGGATTTTCCTGTGTTTCAGTCTGCGTCCACTGCCTCTTGCCCCGTCACTGGGCACCAACAGAACAGTCTGAGTCTGTCTTCTTTATTCCCTCCATCAGGTATTTGTACACATTGGACTCCACCATCTCACGGACACTGCAGCTATGTCTGCTCCCAGCATTCACATTCCCAACCAATTTTTCTGTGGGATTATCAGGAATAAAAGAGCTTCTCCTTCTTTGGCTCCTCAGTCACCTCTGTCAGGAAATTGTCATCAGTGAAGTTCAGAAAATTCCTGAATTTCTTGTGGTCTGCTGCATTAACCCTCCATCAGATATCAGGGTGACTGAAGTCCCCCGTGAAGGCCATGTCATGTGAAATTGAAGCTTCTCCCAGTTGTCTGAAGAAGACCTTATCTACATTTTCCTGAGCATGTGCTCTGTAGCAGATGCCTGCTACAAAGTCACCCGTGTGTGTATGCCATCCCAAGGTAGAGCACCACACTCTCCTGCTGCTCTCTTGTACAAAGGGCAACTCCATCTCCTCACTTTCCCAGCCTGTACTTCCTAAGAAGCCTGTGTTCATCTATCACAGCACTCCAGTCATGTGAGTTATCACAGTACACCACCACGACCACAGTGAGATCATAGCCCTGCAACTGCACACAGACCTCTAATTCTTTCTGTTTGCTCCCTGTGCTGTAATGGATAATTAAATGGTAAAGGGTGCTTGCAGCTTAAATTTTGAATTCAAAAGAGGGTGAACATAAAGATCTCATTTTAACCACTTGTTCATGCTTCTTATTGGCAATCTTTTAGCAATAAAAATACCATAACCAATAAACAAACACTTTTGTTTTTTAATCCACCTTAATTCAAAGATCTATGGAACCACTGGGCATTATATAGAAAGAGCAAATAATGCAAGGGAATAATGAATTGATCATTATAACTAATTATTTTCTTAATAATAAACAAACAAACAAAACCAGAAAAAGATATCTTAATAGAATACATGATGCCTGACTTCTGTTTTAGTGACAGGCAGAAAAAGGTAGAGAGAGAGAAAACATCCTTGCTCATAAGACAGCCGTAAGCCCAGGAAGAATTGCACCACCTTGAGAACCTATCCCAGTACTGCAAGCTGAGATTTGACAGGATCATGACTCAGAGAGTGAGACCCTCTCTTATGTGGAGCAGAGAGCTGACTTTGGATAAAGGAATATGCTGCATTGCTTCTGGGAGGTGGAGGAAACAGCACACATCTGTGTTCCCCAGGCATATTTATGAGGCATTTTGAACACCTGTGTGGTTTTGCTATATATGTGGGTGAATTATGTTGAATGATGTTGTGAGGAACAGCCAAACTGAAGAAAAAATGCCAGAAAAGGAGAGAAATATGAAGTAGTAGGTTGGGCAGGGTGATCTAACCTCTACAGGACTGCATGGGGGACAGAAAAGGAAGATAACATTGACTGCAGGAGCAAAGAAATGCAAGCGTGTAGTGCAGCTATTTTTCGTGAGATAGAATTACATGTGGCAGCTTAATATTCCCTTATTATATTAATCACCTCATTGTGATGCTTACAAAGAAGCAGACTGTCTTGTGTTCAGATGTGATATTTCTGCCCTGATGGAAAAGATGCAGCTTGCAAGAGAAACTTGTGCCACAGCAGCAGCAACTGTGACCAAAAGCAGATGGAGAATAATTGTGATCAGCAAGTTTCCTACATACAACCAACAGAAGTTAAACTATCTTGGACAGCCACAGGGAACATATAATAATGCCAAGTTTTAAAAATCAACAGACTATGGTTACTTCTGTAATTCAAAACTTCATGTTTTCAGACACTTAATCCATGCAAGTTTTTGCAAGCAACCTCACCTGCCAATTCAGTATATCTCCTATTGTGTTCTGTCATTCCCTTTTCTTCTGCTCTGTTAATTTAAAATTTTGTATCTGTATGCTTGAAAACTCACTTAAAAACTTGTCATATATTTCACAATTTATTATAATGACACTTCAGATTTAAAAATGGCAGTTACAGACATCTCTATAATGTAAAAATCAGTCTATAAACCAAAATGTGAGTGACTAAAGCTCTGTTTCATTGAAGACCCTAGGAAGGAGGTATACACAAAATCACAGAAATACAGACAGGTTGAGGTTGGAAGGGAATTCTGGAAGTCATCTGGTCCAACCCCTTTCCCTGCGAAGGACACCTAGAGACAGTTGCCCAGAACTGTGTCCAGATAGCTTTTCAGTATATCTCCAGGGATGGAGACTCCACAGCTTCCCTGAGCAACCTGTGTCACTGCTTAGACACCCTCACAGTAAAAAGTGTTTCCTGATGTTCAGAGAGATCCTCCTGTGTTTCAGTTTGTGCCCATTGTCTCTTGTCCTGTCACTGGGTACCACTGGACAGAGCCTGGCTCCATCCGCTTCATCCGCTTTGCACCCTCCCTTCAGGTATTTGTACACATTTGTAAGATACCTCCTGAGCCTTTTCTGCTCCAGGCTGAACATTCTCAGCTCTCACAGCCTTTCCTCAGAGGAAAAATGCTCCATTCCCTTCAACATCTCCATAGCCCACTGATGGATTTGCTCCAGTATTATCTATGTCTCTCTTGTACTGGGGAGCCCAGAACTATCTTGTACTCTGGCTGTGTTGTCACCAGAGCTGAGTAGAAGGGAAGGATCAGCTCCCTTGACCTTCAGGCAGCACTCCTCCTACTGCAGCCCGGAATACTGATGGTTTTGGGTTGTTGGTTTTGTTTGTTTGTTTGGGGTTTTTTTGCCACAGAGGCACAGTGCTAGCTTATGGTCAATTTAGTGTCCACCACGACACCCAGGATCTTTTGTGTGAAGCTGTTTTCTAGCTGTGTGTCCTCCAGAATGTGCTGGTATATGGGGCTGTTCCTGTCCAGGGACAGGACTTTATTTCTCCTGCTGAATTTCAAGAGGTTAAACACCACAAAATACACCTTGAAACAAAATAACATTTTATTAATTCCTGTTCAGTAATGCTCCAAATAAAAGCTAAGAAGGACGCTAGCTTCTAGAGAATTTATTCTAGATTGCTTTATTTTTCACATGTACAGCTAAGGGCAAATTCCATGCTTAGAAAACTATGTTTATAATTTGTAACACATGTATTCTAATTTGCTGCTTTCCATATGTTTAATAATGACAATGCCTTGCAACTTCTAAGCTACAGCTGTCTAAGTACAACTGATGTTTCTGTGACTGAAGTTAAAACCAGAAGAGTCATTAGTTATACACATCTTGTACATTTTTAAGACTGTATAACATGCAGTTCTTTGGGAACAAGATATGCAAGTAGAGTTTTTTTTCTCTTACTAGATCGACTGTCATAGTTGAAAGAAAAATAAATTTTTATGATCCTGCCTGTGTCCATAGACTCACATGGCTACAGCATCATTTCCTTTTTCGTGGTTCTTCTTTTGGCTGCGGCATTAGAATGGCCATTAGTGCAATGGATAAACTTGGAACTTTCACATTTCAGGGTTTATCATGGATTGATATATTTCATCTGGAATTTAAAATTTGAACAGCCTCTAAATCACAAATGTGATGGTTAAAAAAGAAAATCCCCTGAACCTTGTTAACACAGCAAAGTTTTAAGAAAAAGTCACACTGAAAATCATATTTTCATCTGTTCAGTAGTGAACTGAACTCACTATCAGAGGAGCAGACTGTGGTTATTTTTTATAGGAGGTTCCTTACACACAGAGGACCTTTAATAGAGTTACTAAATTCTTGTGATCTGGAAAAGATATCACTTATCTCAAAGTAGTTTCAGAGGCAGGAGTAGTATTATAATTATTATTACACGCACATCTGTGAAACTGAAAACATAACACTGTTACTTTGGCATGCAGCTAAGTGGAATTTATTTTAAAACTGTTTAGAAATAGATAGAAAATGTGATACGGGACCCATGTTTGTATTAAGCTCTGAAAACACTGCATTTTCCTTCCCTAATATGAAATATTTTCTAATCATGGACTGACTATGCACTGTGATTTTCTATTAGGTTATGTGTAATGTATTAAAGGAGACACTGGGGTAGTTACCATAGTAGCAGGTACTGTAAACACTAGCAGGTTTTGGTGATAATAAGTGCAGAATATGTAGAATCAGAGATAAAACGCCCAGTATTCCAGAGTAAGGAGAGAGTTAAAATAAAAATGAACCATATTGAAAGGTATAATTCCATGCAAAGATGCTGACAAGTCTGACCTGAGCTGAAAAGAACATAGCCAGTTTAATACTTGGCATGGATGTGTCAGCAATAAAGTAAAATGGTTATTGAAAGCTACAGTGTGCATGCAAAGTGAGTGTATTTCTACTGAGACAAGCTGTCTCATTTTGAAAAAGACAGAAATTCAATGGAAAAGATGTGCAAATCTATACCAAAAAGGTATGCCATAATAACAAAGTCTTCCTGCTTGGAGAACTCAGATTCAGTCCTGCCAGGAGCTTTTCATTATTGTTGCAGACAGCTTCACACAAAACAGGAGTGTGAAAGCAGCAGCTATTCCTTTCAGCAGACATGCTGGGTAATGTGGTACACATCAGGAAATAATGAAAGACGTTATGCAAAAAACATAACAAAATTATTCATTGAAATAATTTGTGCTCAAGAACTACCCGTGTTAGTTTTCTTCAAACAGAGCAATTACCAAACATCCACCAGAAGCGGAGACTTCCGAGGGCAGAAGTGAAAGTAACCGGTTTTAAAGACAGTCATATGGTAAACGAGTTTTCACAAATTTGTATAAATATAAATCACATATATATCCTAATTCTGATCTCCAGTATACGCCTGAAAAACAGCAGAAAACCTCTCCAAACCAGTGGAACTACATTCATTAGGAAGTTCAGTTTAAGAAGAAAATAAAAGTACAATGGTGTAAAACAGCTGGTGACCATCAGGCCTGTTGAATGCAGACCGCAAACTCATTAAGGCAGGAACTGCTTCTTTGTTTGTGGCTGGTGTATTATTCCTTAATTGCCAGTGTTATTTCCAAATAAGAGTAGAACAGAAAGCTCTGATTTTTGCTAATTTAAAGCAGAACTAGAACTACATGAGTTTGCTAGAATTGGAAATTAAATTTTGACATGCATAAATGACAGAAACTCTATTACACCATGTCAAGCACTAGCAAGTCAGTCACGTTTGACTTTACTATGGTCACACATTGTATCCAATACTAAAATTTTACACAATCTCCTGCTTTTAAAGAAAGAATTAGTCATTAATGTTTCTCTATGTACTGTTCAGTGAAGATTCAAAACATCTTGATGAAAATGGATGAGAAAAACACCAGTGCTGCAATAAACATACTTCTGAATATATTGGCACAGGCAGAATTAAGTAGTCAGCCTACTTATCTGTCTCATGCAATATATTTCCATGGTTTTTTGTAATACTCTCTGAATATTAACTAAATCTTTCCTCTGATGGTTCCAGTGTACCAGAACAACACATTGAATATTGTAAATAGAAAATGAATGTAGTAAAAGGCCACAGAATAATATAATATTAATACAACCCCCATGAAAAGTAGGCTGAATAACATGCAAAAGGAGCAGGAGCTCTAGGCAGGAGCACTAATCCATCTGCAAAACAGACTTACACATTTTTTTTCCTTTGCCTTCCAATCAGTTTGTATACATCTGTGACAACCATTTACCATTTATGGCACTGCTTATCTTCAGGGCAACCATTTATTAGTAGAAATAACCTCTTCCCTCCTCCACCTTCATCAGCTGCGATTGTGGATCTCCACTGTATTCAGCTGGATCCTTGGCAAACTCCCCTACCCCTAGAAGTAGCTCCCAAAGACTGAGTTTTAATTTGCATTTGACAAGCATTCCATTGTTGAAATAAATTGCAGGGTTTTCACAACGGAGGGCAACTTGCACACAAACTAGTCATTCGGAGCCAGTGACTGTCAGCTTCAGATGTAGATTTAACGTGTGGGTTTTGCAGGCCTTTGAAACTAACCCCAGAACAATTGTCAGCATTTATAGTGGTGATTTCTAATATGCCACTGGGGATTGCTTCATAATCAGAAAGAAAAGAGAAGGAACCACAAAAGTAAAAGTCCTGCCAGAAAAGAAGTAGACCAAATCAGACAGATGGTTAATATTAACTTAAAGGGCATCCAGATTTGTGATTTTCTTTTTCCTTAACAATAATATCAACAAGGAAGAAAGCTCATAACATTTCTTTATTTAACTGTCTAAACCGTCTCCTTATAATGCATGGGTGACATGTCAGCACCATCAGCTTGGCCTGCCATACCAACAGGGCAAGTGGGGGTAGATGGAGATCTCACACTGCTCCAGAGGCTTCTCCTTTCTAATTAAGTAATTTTTTGTTTGTTTGTTTTTGTGTCTTTTTCTGTTGTTGTTGCTGTTGCTTTTGTGTGTGTGTGTGTGTGTTTTGTGGGGTTTTTTTGTTTGTGTGGTTGGTTTTGGTTTTGGTTTTGGTTTTTTTTTTGTCCTCTAAGAACACAGATAACCCATTCTCTGTCTTTGATGATGTTTTAGATGCACAGTTTTCTTGGTCATTAACCTTGTATCAGAGCACATGGATTATCTGTTCCTCTGCAATTTAAACACAGCAGCGCAATAAAAGGAGTGAAGAGGTCCAGTCAGTAACTAAAACAGCTGTTGTGGTATTAAGAGACACTAGTGAGCTCTTCTGTCACAGAGTATCTCCTGGGAGACAATAGCAAAAAGCCTATTTTACCACTCCAGTTAAAAAGTGAGCAAAGAGAAGGAGGATTCAGCTACAGACCTGATGGTCTCCTATAATTATAGTATAAAAAAAAGGAATGTTGCTCTTTCCAAGGATATTACTTCATCCACCTACTCAGGGCCAGACCAAGGCAGAACTACATGAGATCTAAGTCTAAACTTAGTAAGACCTCTGCCACAGCAATGATCGTGTCTGCAGTTCCTGGCACTTGCTTCAGGGACAGAATGACAGCCTGGAGGTCAGCCTGGCAAGGACTGGCTTCTATCCAGACTGCACAAGGCCAGCAGCTTACAGAATGGCACAGCTCTGCCCACAGTCTGTGGCCATTGACCTGAGCCTGCTTCACACTGTGCTTATGATGCCAATAATGGTTGTTATTTTTTAGTGACAAATTATGCAGAAACCCGAAAGTTGTAGCACACACCTTGCCACTGCATTATTGCTGAAATGTGACACTAAGGTTGTGTTTTTCCTGACCTAGCACAGGGCATAAAGGCACACATGGACCTCACGGGATTGTATGTGGTGAGAGAAGCCATACGTGGTTCAATGTGTGTTTGTGCTGCCTGTTTGTGAAGATCTTGGGATTGAAATACCCTACCAGCTCTGCCCAAGTTTTCCCTTGTCCCATCTCAGAGAAAATTAGCATATGTACATCCTGAATGGTGAAACACAAAATAAGGTCCTTTCAGCAAAGTAGGCGTTTTGATAAACTGTCAGAAACTTTGCTCCCATAAACTCTCCAGTGGCAGACGAAATGACATCAAAGAAGTTCATCCATATGCTTTTATTTCTCCCACACTAGTTCACTGTAACTAGGTCCTGAAGAGCTTTTTTCTTCTTCATGTTCAAGTCTCCACTCAAAAGCTAGAACTTATGGCGACTAGACTGTTATCTCCAGGGCTGGGAGCCATATGTCTTTCTTCTTAGGTGGCTTCCACAGTTGGATGCTATCTATAATCAGGATGTATGAATTTGTCTCCTGCAAAGAACATTCACTTCTCATGGTTTACTCTGCCTCTTGGGCTAGTGCATGAAAAAAATCAGATTCCTGTGTCCCAGACAGAAAAGGAATTTTGCAGAAGGTTTTATATAAGGTTTAGCAGACAGGATTTCTTAGAAATAATTCTTCCTACATACAGTAGGACACAATATGGGCAAAACATGACATTAGAATGGTATTATTGGGCTGAAAATCTTAGGGCAATCTATGTCGAAATCTTTAGCAACATTTGAAGATACCATTTAAACATCAGACAAAAGAAGCACATAGATGAACCAAAGAAGAAAGAGGGAGAAAACCCTAGCTTTTTCATACATGAAACTTCACCTATGCAGCAAGTGGCGAATCAGGCTTCTACGTCTGAACCAGTGAAACATCCCAGAAGATGCAGCTTCATGAAATACCACTTTACTGGAGTCACACAGTCTTGTCTATGACGTAGCCCCATGTGACCATCAAGTGTCTGGGAGTATGAAGCTGGCAGTGCTCCAGCCTCAGCTGGGCAGGGGGCTGTGCTGCAGGCCCATGGTCCACCAGATGGAGGAGGTCATCCTGCTGAGTTTCCTCAACAAAATCTGAATTATCAATGTGAAGCAAAAGACCAGGTCCATGTTGAATGGTACTTGGCTGTAAGAACATTTCACCCACATAAACAATAGCTCCAGCAAAACAAATGTACCCAGACTACACCACTTCTTTTTTCATACTCAAACGCAGACCTCAGTAGTTCTGCTCTACTTTATGTGCCATGAAGAGTACAATCACAGTATAACCACAGTATGCCTGCTTGCTGCTTACGCAGTTGTGCTGCAGTCAAGCCTGCTCCCATGCAAGGAGCAGCAGGAAAAGGTGCTTCTCCTTAGCCAGCACCTCAAGAGAAACATCAGGGCCCTGACGAGTCACTGTAATCACCTGGAGGAATATTCCAGCCCTATCACATTAACTGATGCAGCTGTTAAGAATATCAGTTGCCAGTATTTTGAAAGTTTTATTTGTCACTATTGCCAGATGTCAAAATAATTATTACATAGATGCTAGTGGCATTTGAGATGCCTGCAGTGAGGTTATGGTGACCCATATAAAAGGTCTCATTTCACATTCCCGTGGTCTTGGACTTCAGATGAGTTCCATTAGCAGATAAATTGTATATTTAGTAAGTGTTTATTTGTTTCCAGTTGTACTTGAAGCTCCAGCTAACCTATCTGCAAGAACTTGAAAAGGTCAGGTATGACCCAGTAAGCCATCAGAACAGTGAAAAGGTCTTTACAGACATACCACACTTCCGAGATGAAGAAACATTTTTCAGGTTTGCTCTTTTGCTGTAATTCTCCCAGCAAACAAAAACTATTATACAGTTATTTTAAAAATAGGTTACTGAAGTAACAACCACTTTCCTTCAACTCCTCTTGAATTAGGAGGAAAAATGGGAAAACACAAAGAAGGGTCTAAATCACTATTGATTTGGTTTTGTCTGAACCTTTTGCACTGTGTTCACACAAATATGTCTTAACAACTCTAGTATAACCTTCGAGAGAAAAGCGTTCACTTTTAAAACACAATTCTTTCCAGAGTGAAAAATAAATAACAGCCAGATTGGGATTTGCTATCCCCAAGATGCCCAGATCAGACAAACTCAGTCTGCAAATTAAAAATGTGTTTCTACCTACCCACCTCAGACACCTGCATGGGTCACCTGATTTTGTGTGCCACTGCCACAAATATTTTAATTCCAGTTTTTGATGAAACATGAAGGAGGAACAGTCCAGTGGAACAGAACAGAGTGGAAAGAATGGATAGTTAGCTTTGAGACCTTCTTTCTCCCTACATCTCTTCTGGAAGATCTGTCCCTGCATGGGCTGTCAGCAAAACTGGGACTTGGGGATGTCCAGGAATAAAAGCCCTTCTCTGTTAGCTGCAGAGTGAGGAACAGAGCAGGAAACACAGTAACAGTTCTAGTTTGAAACACGTTTTGTGTCCTCCTACCTAGATTTTGAGCAGTTAAACGGCCATTATTATTTCCCAGTTTAATAGGACTTGTTCCAATGGTTTGAGTTCGTGAACATAAGACAGCAAAATAAATATTAAAGCAGATTATAAGTACTTGTTTCTACAGTTTAAATTAATAACCTGTCTTATTTTCAGTGTTGATTTTGAGTGAAAACTACAGCTAGGATGAGTATTTACTTATAACATTTTTTCCACTCTTCTAACTTTAAAAAAAGTCATAGCAAAATATGTAGCATATAGGCCTAAAATGAGCATTTGGCCCTCCTTCTTTATCCAAATGTAGAACTTGTCCTCCATATAAGAACAGCTTGGATAGTACAGCACATTCTTAAAAGCATTGTGTACAGGAAGAGAGAACGCTAAAGAAAGCTTATAATTTTAGCAACACGCTCGCTTTTTTGCTCTTGGTTCCATTTAAAAATTCTTTGTTCAAACTCCTCCAATTCAAATAAGTTTTCCCTTTTAACTTTTCTGAGATGAAACTCAAATATTGTTTGGTATTGAAATCACTGAAAATTTACAGACAACTGTAAGCTTTCTCCCATGTTTTTTCTTTAAAATTCTGCGTTTTTTTTCTGGTGGAGAAAAAGGGAAAAGGTAGAAAGAGTAAGTGAGGTCAGCAGAAGTACTGAAAATCTAAAGTAGAGAGAACAGTAAATTGAGATTTAAAAAAAAAAAAAGAGAAAGAGATTGTGTCCAAAGTATAGTTTAACTGATTTTTCTTTTGAAATATTTCCATCACTAAAATTGAAAATCAAATCACAAACATTATTCTCTCATGCAAAAAAGTCAAAATCAACAACATCACACTTTTCTAAGGTGTATTGGTAAGTACAGTTAGAAGTAAGCATAGTTAGAGCACTGTGTACTTTGAAATACCTCAAGGTCTTTGAGGACCACACCAGTGCCTACACATATAAGAGCCAATCCCTTCAAACACTGATTTTTTTTGGTACAGCAAACCATTTGGGCATGTGTCACAGTCTGAAAGACAGCTTTTTCTTTTACAGACTGTATGAGGCTTAACATGGCTATCACCAGACGCTTGGGCTTGTACATACCCAAGGTAGAACAGACCAGGATATACCACAACAGCCTCTCACACTCAGAAGTATCCTGTTACTGACATTTAATTCTCTATTCATCACTACTATGTTGCTAAGCATAAGCATATCCCAACTGGTATGATTCGGTTGCCTTTCCATTTTAGAATCATAGAATCATTTATGTTGAAAAAGACCTTTAAGACTGTAGAGTTATCATCATCATTTTGTGCCTTGTTGGTCAACATACAGGACCCACCAGTACACGATTAAGCCATAGAAATATATGCTCTTTGAGAACTGAAATAATTCACAAAAGAAGACCATTTATTATGCCAGCTTGTAACATCAATGACTTAATTGTCATTAATAAAACAGTAACTGAGAGATCAATAAATTGATTATCTGGCAAGAATATTATGATGCAATTAAGATCTAAATACATGAAAGAGAAATTAAACCCATGAAGTAACAATGGTAGGAAATCTGCAACTACAGTACCTTTAGCAACTTGTTCTTCACTGGAAATCTAGAGGAAAACTTAGAGAATTGTATCCTACTACTGTGTAATATTCTTTCAAAAGTAGCACTCTGTTTTTACTCCTCAACCCGATTTTCAAGGAAGACATATAAGAAAAGGTGAGCCCATTAAACAACATTGACAGTTCTGCTGAAACCAAACACACCGATTCTGTCAAGACATTTATTTTACGATCTTTCACAGTCTTTTCCAAACCTCTTCTTTTCACAGATGCTAATTATAAATTCTCTGCTCCAAGAGGGACAACTGCCTTCAAGTCTCTCCCTCATGGCACTGAAAATCCAGAATTTTTCTTCACATTTAAGCTTTTTCACTAGATCCGTCTAATTAATAATTGCAATTAGTAACTTAATTTCACCATCTCCATGACAAAACAAAGACTGTCTGAAGCCACTTTCATATAAACAAGGAATATCTGCCTCAGAAGTAGCACAGTCATCAATAGATTTAAACAGATGATGGAAACAAATCCCAAGTGCTGTTGTTCCACATCGTATTAGCCAGCAATTTGCTACTTCTTTGTCAGGCTCCATGTGTCTGAAAACTTTCTTTTGCCCCTTAAATATATTGTGCAATCTTCTAACAGTTAACATCTACCCTTTCTAAATCTTGTTATTACTAAAATTGTCTCCAGAACATGCTCATGTGCTTAAAAGTTTGTGTATGTTTTCTGCTAAACTACCTGAGACATGATCACTATGTGTCCTTTGTCTCCTGCCCCTCCTTAAATCACTACAGCTAGAACAACACTGTCAATAAAAGAGCAGTCATTCTCTCAAATATATTGTTTTTTACAGCTATGACACTCTTAAGCTATGAATTACTGAAATTAACATTTAAGTTAGGACTTTCAAAAAAAAACTTGTCATGACCTACAACTGATCCTCTTGAGGCCTTTATTGGAGATCCACTGATTTTAAAGAAATAAAAACAAGGCCAGTATGAAAAGCCTTCACATACTTTGGCCTTTTGTACCTAACTCACATGGAAATCAAATGCCTAGGTAAGAGTTAGGCAGGTAGTAACTTTCAGGTGTACCTGATTAGTTATGATCTTCCTCCCTGCTGCTCTATGTCACTGCTGAGCAAACAGTATGGAAGATCCAGCTCTCAAGAGGTCATTAATCTTTTTGTGAGATAATATTTTACAAGAGCAGAAACATCAGCTGTCTCTCCTGTTTAGTTTGATTCATCACTGTGAATTACAAACAGTAGTTCTGTTACTAGAATGCTCCAGCAGGATTATGACATTGTATCTGTGTGCAGGAAGAAAAGGAGGGATAGAAAAATTAGAAATGCACACAATTTTTCAGTTCCTTGTACTTGACATACACAATAAGGACAATGAAGACTCACCTGCAGTAGGAGGAGTGCTGCCAGAAGGTAGAGGGAGGTGATCATTCCCCTCTACTCAGCTCTGGTGAGGACACAAACAGAGTACAAGAACCTGTTCTGGGTTCCCCAGTGCAAGAGATACATAGACATACTGGAGAAAATCCACTGGTGGGCTATGGAGATGTTGAAGGGAATGGAGCATTTTTCCCAAGAAAAGGCTGTGAGAGCTGAGACTATTCAGCCTGGAGCAGAAATGTGTACAAATACCTGAAGGAAGGGTGCAAAGTGGATGGAGCCAGGCTCTGCCCAGTGGTACCCAGCTAACTATCAGGCCATTAATTCAAACTACTTTCTGTACTCAAGAAAGAATGATCTTACTTTAGCTGTAGTGTGATGGTGACTGTGCCACTTTCTGCAATGATGTAAGCTAAATTTTCTTGTGGAAGGTTCTATAACATGTAATGGTACCAAAAGAGCCCCTAAAGCACATGCTATAGCCCATTCCTTTGTCTTTCATTGTACCCTTCTCACCTTCTTACACTAATCGGCTGCTGGGAACTCACTGTATCTGGGCCACCCCTCCACAATGATGTATGGCTTTTTCGATGCAGTGCTTCTGCAGCTCAGAGACTTAAGTGTTACGCTACAAATTCAGTTGTTATTTCACGCGAAGACCACTAGGGAGAAGTGGTGGAATCAAGCTTACTCAATGTGGCATTCATCGTTAACTGAAAACTCACCCGTGTTTCAGTCACAGGTGAGTATTCCCTAACATACTGTTCCTAAAGACATGGAGAAAGCAATATTTCAAATACCATCTTCATCTTCATCTATTATTAAATAATCATACCAGCAAAGCTATATGGTAAAAAAAAGCACCCCAAACAATAAATTATTACAATACAGAAGTCCCAAGCAATATGCAAAATTGGGTATTTTTCTGTCTCTTTTATTCAGAAACTAGTATTCAAACATCTTCCCATATTGCAAATCTTCAGATAGTATTCTAGAGAACATTCTCATTAAGAGGATTGTATTTTAGCCCTGCCATTTTAGCACAACCAGACAGAGGAAATACATCTATCTATAACGAGTTTCAAGACAAGGCATGTAAAGGCCCCACAGGCATCATCAACAAGGTTTTGTTGCACCCTCTAGTGTCCGAGGATGTGCTCCTGTATGTGTAAAAGTGATTATCCTGTAATCGTTCTTGTCTTTACATTTTCTTTACATTGGCCACAGCCAAACTCAGGGCATTATAATAAAATATGGGAAGTGCAAGTGCTTTTTTATTGTTAAAGCCATTTCATTTTTCACTTTTTTTTTCTTCAGGCTGCATTAAAATAGCATTTAGTACCTTCGCTTCGAGAGGTGAAGCCTTGAGAGCCTGCTTCTGAAAATAAGCATTGAGGAGTTACTCCAATACCAACAACCTCATAATACTGTTAATATCAAGTCCTAAAAGGTTTGGAAAATGAGGTTAGGATCTAATATGCAAAATTTTTCTACATTTGCAGTAAGAACTCCTGTACCAGAGGAACACAGCCACATGGTTTCTTCTTTTTCATATTTGGAAATGGCAGCACATTATTGGGACTTAACAAAGAAGGAATGCAGGAAATGTTACACATCAGAAATTTATGTGCTATCTTTGTTTGCCCTAGACTTGAGAAACTTTTAATTCTCACTTCTGCAATGAGTATTAAATGCACTTCAATATGAGATGGGGCTTTGTCAGCCCTACCTGAGAAATGTAGTCAAAACAACTGTGCTGCTGTCTCATTTAATGATGAAACAAAACAAAGTAGCTCCTCCATTAACTTTACCACCACTGACATATTCAAGCAAATTTTCCTACCACTCTGGAGCAGTAAGGTGTTTGATAAGAAGTTTTGCCATGAACTACACCCCTGTATTAATCTAATCAAGTAATAGTAAGTACTTCAAACTAATAAGATTAAATAAGAATAACATAATTCCATAATCTTGTGGTTCAAACACTCATCTACAGTAAAGAATGGAAGTGCAGCCTGATCAGTATATAAAAGCATTTCTACAAATAAGAACATCATTACATAACAGAACTTTGCAGGCAAAAATAATTGCTAGTTTATTTAAAGATGCCTAGCAAGAAATACAAAATGCATAGTTGACATAGAATCAAAACATGTTTTACCTTAGACTTAGTCTGCTGTTCATTTGGTTTCATTAGTAAAAAGGTGTCCAATAGAACTGTAACAGCTTTTGGCCCTTAATTCACTCAATTTTGGAGATCCACAGAGCAACTCAGGAAAAACCCAGAAGATATTCTCAGGAGGTTGTTGTCTTGGAAACTGCAGCACAGCCAACTGCAGTTGCTTGGAGAAAGATTCCTATGTAAATACCTCTGTTCAGTTAATTATTTAGCATAATTGCATTTTATTTCTTTACATACTATAGCCTAAGAGTAGAGAGGTCTGCTAAGCCAGCACAGAGTGCTACAGACCTGGTTTTCATTCTGCCCTAATGGTGTTGCTATGTGCCAGCAGATCTGACCCAGAAAATGTACAGCCAGGTCTGTTAAACTAGAAAAACCTTATTTGTTTTCTGGATTAGTCACAGAGTGAATACCTCCTTACTCTTTTATATACAAATAAATGCTGCTTAGTTTAATGGAAGTGAATTTGCATTTAACCTTCTCAATGAAAAGTGCACATTTAAATGTTATGTTTGCTGAATAAACCAAACCTAAATGCCATGGAGATGGATATTTCATCAATCAAAGTTACAAGCAGGCCTCACCTACAAACAGAATGCAAAAAGCAGAGGGCTAAGTCTCTAAAGTCTTTACTATTCTGAGTAAGGAGTGTTTAAAAAGTGCCAGGAAAAAAAAAAAAAAAAAGTCTGTGTCAACTCTCCATAATAACAGCAGATAAACGTCCCCACTTGTTTTTTTTTCCATTGAGTCAGCTGATTTCTACCTGTTAAGAGCAGAGTTTTTCTACTGAAATCAGAACAGAATTCATAATTCAGAAAGTCCTCAAAACTAGCATCAAAAATCACAGTGAGAATCAACAACCTACTCCTCACATTTTATCTAATTTGTATATCTCTTCTGCATACAAGAAAATCTGAACTTCTCCTATGTAACATTCCCATAGAAATAAAAGCACATTTATTTGTATTTTCAAAAAGTATATTTAATAAAGCAACTGTGAGGAACTCAGCTGCACAAGCAGCCTCATCTTTAATTATGTGTATTTTATGACACCGCAGCTGATCTAGAAAATATTAGTAACATTAATTACATTTCAACCCTTTCCTCCCCTAGACAGGTAAACAGGTAAAACTATCAAACTGCTAATTAATACTCCATTCCTAGTTATGCTTTCTTTTTTTCCTTTCAAAACACGTTTGACAAAAATCCTGAAACATTGCAAGAGCTTTTTCGCAGTGGGAAGGATACGAGACAACTTTCCAATCCCTTGGGCGAAGAAGGACTGCTTGTTTGTTCATCAAAACTTATACACATAGGTACACACACTGATTTAGCAGAAAGGGAGACAAAGCCAGGAATGGAGGATGATGCAAACTTGCACATTTCAGAAAATTTGTACTGATGAAGACTGACAAAAT
>JAAGNO010016832.1:2271-21489 GCA_033439905.1 Ceryle rudis | reverse complement strand
GGGATGCTGCGTGAGGTGGGGCGGGGGAGGTGGCGGGGGCGGCTGGGGGGCGGGTTGGACCAGATGATCCCAGGAGGTCCCTGACAATGCAAATGATTCCATGATTGCCAAAACTCTACCATAGGGTTGCTATTTTTTTATATACTCTTTATATGTTTCCTCTCAGGACTGTTTCCTGACTAATTCCAGCTGTAGCAAAGGTGATGTTGGTAAAACCAGGCTGGGAACACTGTCAGCTCCTTCGGGGGGGGTCAATATTTAAAGTTGTGTGTGTGCAAAGTCACTGCCCATTATTCAATAAATCTCAAGTGCAGCATCAGTGGACAGATGAGGTTGTATGTGCTCAGAAGCTGTCTAGTGCCATAGCTACCATGTGACAATTTGTGGACCATACTTCAACTACTAGATTCTGGGAAGGATTAGTTAAGGAGAAAGAAAAGCAATATTCAACAGGAAACAGACTTGTCATTGTGCTCCTTCATTGTATATTCTCCATGCTCCCTTTTCTGTTCAGTAGCACAGGCCAGTTTGGGACACTAAATTGTCAAGAGCAGCAAGGGGTTACCCAGAGTGTACTTTGTTTGGCAATACAGACGGCTTTTTCTGTTAACCGACTTGAACCCATTGTCTGGGCCTCCCCTCCCATACCCTCTCTCCTGTCCTCACCACCCTCATCCCCAACCTAGCTCACCCTCTGAAGATCCCCTTGCAGTCATTGGGTTCATGAAGTACAAATTAGCATAATCAGATTAGCTGCATGGTGTTGTTCAGCATGGAACTGAAAAGGAAGAAAAAGAAAAAGTGTTTCACAAAGAGAAGCCCTGAGGAGGGTAGAAAGGGGTGGTATTGCTGTTGTGCTGTGGTGCTGAAAACTTGCACCTGCATAGCAAGCAGATCCTCTTCTCGCTAAGGACTCTTAGATGGTATTAAAGCATAAGAATTAAGTAGGGGGTGGGTAAGGAATCAGAGAAAGGGTGACAGGAGAGCTGGGATGGAGAGGGGATATTCTATTAATTGAATTATCTGGACTGGGAATGTATGGTTTGCTGACAGTGGAAAACATTGTTTGATTCCTATTCCTTATGGAGAGGAGATCAGCTTGGTAATCTAGCCTATCAAGATAAGAGTTTTAGAGTCTCTGCAGAAGACTGATAAGAAACATGGTAGGAAAAAAACCAAACTGGCTAGGGGCAGGGATCATGGTGTGGTTTTGGTTTGGTTTGTTTCATTTTCCTGGGCATTTTCTGGGGTGGGCTAAGATTTGCTTGTTTGCCTTAATGCCTGCCCTAATATTATGCTTTCTATCATTCCTGTGAGAAGGACCCTCCCAGAGGACTCAAGACTCAAATCCATAGCCACAGCTTTTATAAGCAGCTAGGGGCTTTATATACTTATGGATTCAGGAACATGAGATTAAATGACTCGAAGGTGCCTGTTTTTAAAAAGTCTTCAAATACCTTCCAAGGCTGCTTCCACACTGACAGCTCTTCTAGCTGAATTCCCTGACCAGTCACTCTCCTCTTTCTGAGGTATCTTAAAAGCATGCATGGACAGATATTACAAGAAAAGCCCACCAAAAAGCAGTCATGACAAGCCTAAAATGTTTTAAGTTGCACCCTCAAGATCAATAGTCTCATTGACAGCCTTAGCCCTAGACTTTTTCAGTACTTCACAGAGTCTGGATAAAAGCAAATATAAAAATCAGGATAAGTCAGTCTTTGAGGCAATATTTATGACAAGCCCCTGGCTCACTTGAATCTGCAGTTTTCAAGAAGAAATACCATCTTTGGTTTGATTTACCTTAACAACACATGGCAGAGAACTGTTGGAAGTATTTAACTGATGAAGTTGTGATAAAAAGGAAATAATCTTTTTTTAAACTATGAATTTAACAGCATTTTAATTTCTTTGACGTTAGAAATAAGCATTTCACTTACAACTAAATTGTTAAGGGAAATATAAAACATATTTAGATAATCAAAAACATATAATCGATGTTTGTCTGTATTGGTTTAGCAGCCTATGCTCTTGGGAAACGTTTGAAGTTAACAGGAGCCACTGTGTCAGGTATTTCTGTTACATCTAACTGGCAGTTTGACTTACATGTTAGATGTAACAGAAATAAGGTGGTAGTATTTTGTTTTCTGTAGATGTTAGATAGAGAAGCACCCTACAGCAAGATTAGTGTCCATCCAGGTATGTCAGACATGAAAGAACCATCCTACACACTTTGTCTCACTTTCCCTGATAATTTGTCTTGCAATTATTATTGTAATTATTTGTCTTGTAATTATTAAATTTTGTAATTATTGTAATTATTAAAATAATTTTTCTTGTAATTATTCTTTTTCCTTAGTCTGAAAGAAGAATAATTTCAATTTTAAAGGCAAACTTGTGGTTTTCCCTTTGCATGTGACCTTTAGTGAGCATCAATGAGATAAGAGTAAGACAGATAGATAGATAGATAGATAGATAGATAGATAGATAGATAGATAGATAGATGTTTTCTAATCTGCTCAGCTGTTCAGTTCAAAATTTACAGGTAAAATTATGTTGCTGAAATTACCTGCCGTGAATTTCTTTCATCACTTCCAAATCTGAGAGCTGGAAAACACCCATTTGCATTCCACATGTCTATGCAGAAATGTGGCCCGTGAGACTGGGCTGTCCTGTGACAAACACAGTGGCTGAGCATGTTCACTAGACAGCAGCTGGCTGCTCTCCTGTGCCATAAAATTTAGGGGAAATGTTTGCAGCGTAACTCCAGAGGAAGAGCCAGAGTGGGCAGCTCCCTTCAGCATTTATTTCCGTTCCTATTCAGGTCTTGGGAACATTTCCCACCCCAGCAGGCTGTGCCAGCGCTGTGCACTGTTGGCAAGTCCAGCCTTCTGGGCTCACTTACTCTGTTGGGAACTCTCAAGAGGCAACTGACTTTCTGCCATTCAGTCCAACAGAGATCACAGCAGAACGCAGGACCACATACTTCCTTCTGAAACACTTTTTAATCTACAGGCAGAAAAACACTTCAGGTCACAGTCACCTGTCCTGAGCTTCTGCAGTTAGCTAGGTCTAAGAGCCTCCACTCAAGGTGCTTTTAGGCACTGTAGTTTCCTCTTGAGAGTCTTCAAGTCTTTCCAGTAAGTATAAAGCTTTTTAAAGCTTGAATTTAATACTACGTAGTCTTGAGTTGGAGGAATCTATACTTTATCTTTTGACTGGTTATATATCTATGTATCAGAACACAGGATTTCTGCTGAGATTGTAAGGGAGATTTAATACTGGCTGCTCTTAGACTTTTTCAGCTCCAGGACTGAGCACTTCTTCCCAGGGTTTGCCAAATACAATCACCAAGAGAAAATCAATGCTAAGCATTGACTACACCCAGGGCTGGTAGCAAAACACCTCCCTGGAGACCTGCTGACTGTGGGCCATCATCTTTTAGCTTTCCATCAAGGTTTTATGCTATCTAGGAAACAGTCTGCCTTTCAAGGTGCAGAGTAGGGAATTTCAAATAACATGAAGGACCTTTTCCAGGTCTGAGATACTCAGTGTTGTTCACTGTGCCCCAGCCAGCTGTACTGGGACAGAAAAGTGGATGTGTGGGAAACCTCTCCTGCCCTGTGCTTGTTAACCTCATGAAGTTCAACAGGGACAAGTGTAGAGTCCTGCATCTGGGGAGGAATAGCACCAGATACTACAGGTTAGGGGTAGACCTGCTGGAAAACAGCTCCATGGAGAAAGAGCTTGGAGTCCTAGTGGACAGCAAGTTATCCACGGGACAGCAATGTGCCCTTGTGACCAGGAAGGCCAATGGCATCCTGGGGTGTATTAAGAAAACTGTGTCCAGCAGATCTAGGGAGGTTCTCCTCCCCCTCTATTCTGCCCTAGTGAGACCACACCTGGAATACTGTATCCAGTTTTGGGCTCCCCAGTTTAAGAGAGGCAAGGATCTACTGGAGAAAGTCCAGTGGAGAGCTACAAGGATGATTATGGGATGTGGTCATCTCCCCTATGAAGAGAGACTGAGAGAACTGGGACTGTTTAGTCTTGAGAGGAAAAGACTGAGAGGGGACCTTATTAATGTCTATAAATATCTGAGGGCTGAGTGTCAAAAGGAAGGAGCCAATCTCTTTTCTGTAGTGCTAAGTAATGAGACAAGGAATCGTCGGTATAAACTTGAGCACAGAAGGTTCCACCTCGACATGAAGAGAAACTTCTTCACTGTGAGGGTGACAGAGCACTGGAACAGGCTGCCCAGAGAGGTTGTGGAATCTCCTTCTCTGGAGACTTTCAAAACCTACCTGGATCTGTTCCTGTGTGACATGTCCTAGGTGATCCTGCTTCAGTAGGGGATTGGATTCGATGATCTCTAGAGGTCCCTTGCAACCCCTAACATTCTATGATTGTATAATTCTCTGAATAACTCTCTGCTTCACTTTCCAGCATAAAAGTTGGAGACTTTGTCTGAAGCTCAATGGTGAGATCCACAGGAGTCTCACTGACTTCTTTCAGACTTTGATCCTGAGACACTTCCATGCCATTTTGAAACACTGAGGCTCAACAGGCTAGATGTACCCACAGAAAGGCTGGTTGCTCTTTGCCTCTCTTTTCATCTTGCAGTTGCTGGAGGATCTCTTTTCTAAAAGATGCTCCCAAAAGATGCTCATAACAGCGTCCTCAGTTGTGTACTGTTGAAACTACAGTCCAGGCCAGTGAAACAAACCATGGAAGATGGGATGTGCATTTGTTTGCACACATAGGAAGGGGATGGAGGGAGAATACAGTGGGATGAGATTAACTATTTTTCTTGTAGAGGAGAGCTGGACCAACTCTGAGTGCAATGAAAATGCTACCCATGGCTTACAGACAGAACAATAATGAATAAATTCAGACAGATACATGCATCAAACAGATACAGGTCAATCTCTACTTTCTGTAACCAAAATATTTGTTTGAGCTGCTTCCTTCACCCATCTTCTCCCTTCTGATTCTCTCAGCACCTGCCCTATTAAAAATACAATTACACCCCTGAAAACTGACGGATTTAGACTGTCATTTTGTCGATGACCTTTAGATTTAAGTCTGGGTCCCAAGTGGCCCCTGCCCCACAGGTCAGTAGTTAAGTCGCCCATTCTCTCCACCTCCTTTCATCACCAAGCCTTCAAAGAATAAAAGTCAGATCTGTCTTACACTACTTAAGCCATGGTCACTGCATATCATTCTCTAGCAGCAAAGAAATCTGTGGGAGCAGTTAGATACTGGAGGATAAATTACTAAGTGGTTCATGAATCATATGCCTCTGAAACACATCGGGCCTGCAGCTTCCGCTTCTTGCTCAGAGCAAGATGCTAGGATAGTTCTTAGTGTCCTAAAACAACTCTGTTTTGCTATTTAATTTGGCTGGCTGAGGAGTTCTGTGAGTATTCCTCTGCTATGCTCATTATACCCTCCTCCTCCCTTATTTAAATTCAGTACAACTAGCAAGACTCATGCTCACTACAAAGTCTTCCTTGGGATGGGCAACACTCCAGAAAAAAAACCATACCATGCAGATCTGAGATTTTTCTATGCAATATCCAGTACTAGGTGCAGTGTGTTTTCATCAGCTAGGATTCCAATCCACTGAATATCAGACCAAAACCTATACTGCAGACTTGCCCTTCCTCTAATGACAGGCTAGTCGTCAGTAGAATTCATTGACAAGACTGCAGACTCCATAGCCACACAGAAGACACTGAGAAAGAGAACATGATCAACAGCAGTCTGCACAGTGGGCTTGCTCCTGGTGATGCATGGGTTACTTGTAAGGACAGTGTACATTGCATCTCTCCTGGCATCAGTTCTCTTAGGTTCTGTAATAGCTGAAGAGTGTCTCCTAGTGCGCAGCCTCTGAAGAAAGTAATCCTCATTTGACCTAAAATATGGAACTATATTTTTCCACTGATCCTGTTGGAAATTCGAAGTAAAGGAATGTCTTACTGGGAGTTCTGCATCTTCACACCCTCTGTGCATGTTAAGAGTACCCTGGGTTGGAGGCAGCTACAACAGTTTTAACCTCACACTGTGCCTTTTTTTATCAGGAGACACCAAAGACACTTCTAGAAGATACCACCTTAGCTAATCTTCCTTGCAATATTGACAGCTGTATGCTCACCAGAAAAACTATAAAAGGAAAAAAAGTTCAGTTCAAGCAACTCAACACTGCTTGTTATAACTAGAAGACTCATTAGAGGCCTTAAGACCAGGGACATTTTTGTCATTTATACTAAGGTTTTGCCACTGCTGCAACATATATGAGACATTTTCAGCCAGCTTCAAATGACTTGGTATATCTCCATGCCACAGGTCCCGTTATCTCACAGCACAGCACAACGTTAACATGGCTATACCCTGCCCACTTCCAGAGGAGGCATTGCCACACAATCCTGAGCGTATTAATTTGGCATTACCTGCTGTAAACCAAGGGTCTAAGGCATTGCCTTGCTCAGTAAACACGTTATCTTGGACCTCACATTTGCTGATTTCATGACTTCTATAAATAATCTCTTGAGATTATACCTTTTTCAGACACACATTTTGCAGAAATCCCTCTCTCAGTGGATCTTAGAGCAGTGTCAGGGCTGTAAGACATCCAGACAAGCATGAAACTGAAACTGGCCCTGTATCCCTGTGATTTCCCATCTTTTCTTAACAGCTTCTGCATCTGTCGTCCTAGTGCTTCCTCTCCCTCTCCCACCCTCATATTTGATTGGGGATTAGGTGGTTCCCACAAGGTGTTAGCCAGAAAGAGCAGTTTTACATTGTAAGCTCCCCTTGATTTTGGATGAGTTTTTATATGTGAACCTGTATTCCAGCCCAGATCTGTAGGTTGTTCCTATCTAACAACTCTAGATAACAATAGACTCAAATTAATTGTTTATGGTGCCTTCCGTTCTTTAAAATGGAGTTGTTTAAAATCGTCTGAATTGTGAATATTTGAAAGACAAGTACAACAGTATTGCACAGTGAATTTTATTTGGGTTTTTTTTCTAGAGCTAGTCAAAATCTTCTTAGCTTGTAGACTGAAATACAATTCAACCTAAAAGTATAATAAATTTTAATAAAGAATTCTTGTCGCTCTTCATCATCTGATAGTGTTGTGTTTATCATCAAGACTCTTGCGTAAGATGCTGGCCAGTACAACGATCCTCTACTGGAAATTACATTGTAATGTTTTTGGTATCCTATACCAAGTGGTATGCAAGTGTAAAATGAAATTTTAAAGAAGTTTAAAAAGACAAAGATTAGTTTTTTAAATAATTTATTTGGAATATATTAGATGTTAAATAACATTGTATGGCACAATATGTGATCAGTTACACCATATTTGTTCATGATCATATAGAAAAGAAATCTACAAAACACAAAGAAACTTGACCAAAAAAATATCTTTGGTAGATAGATCTAGTTAAATATATGCTGAGCATGAGAGTAGGAAGCTCCTAAAGGGAAAGAAGAGCAAAGAAAGCACTGATATGAGCCAAAGCAACACAGGAGGCTTTTTAGGGTAGAAAATAAAATGAGCATGTTACATTACAAAATTGCCAGATTTTCTTTCCCCTTCCCTGGACAATAACTCTGATCACAAGATGTTTTGGCTTGCCTTGGTGACGCACATTTCCTAGGATAGCAAGTGGCTGATATATGACCACATAGTACCACCACACGTTGCCAATAAGTGTTCTGATTTATTTTGGCTAGTTTATCCTGCTGTAACTACTAGCAAGTCAACAGAAAGCTAGGAGGAGGACTTGGCTCATTACCTTTGAGGTGCTGTGCAGAAGAGTCTGTGACTCCATGCAGTGGACAGGTGGGGAGAAAGCAGTACTGATTTCACAAGCTGTGCAAAAGACTCTTAAGTGCGTTTCCACTCAGCTGCTCACCAGTGCAGTCCTCAGCCCTGACAGCTCAGAAATGCAGGGATAAGCAAACTGAAGATTAGCAGTCTTCAGAATCAAAAATAAATCACCATGAATGCTTTTTTTTTTTCTTTTTTTTCAAAATCTGTCCACTGGCACACCTGTACCTTACAGCACCAGCCCTGGATGGGGTGAGCTGTGTTCCTGTCAGGCCTTGGTCTTTGTCAGTGCACAAGACAGCCCAATACACACTTAGCAGGAGCCAGCACTGGCTTCTTTGGTGCACCTAGTGGTTGGTGAGGCTTTAAAAAGCAACTCAGCTTTGGTTGCCATATCCCCTCATGCAGAAGGGCTGTACACGTTATGTGCACAAACCCTATTTCTGCTTCCTGAAGGCAACTCATTGTCTTAAGTCTTTTCAAAGCATTGACAAGTACCTCAGTCCATATGGAAATCAAAAGGACCTGTGTCAATGGGAGCAGGATCTGACCAGGAAGCAGTCCTACTTAAACCTGGAGTAATTTTTTCTGTTGCACTAGGATGCTTTATATCTTGCACGAGCAATCCAGACCTTTGCTGTCACAGGTATTAACCCAATCAGGAAGTTACTTTGATTTGTGAGCAGCAACCCATAACAGTCACCTTCATGAAACCTCTTTTCATTCTGCTTGTCATCTAAACACCGACAGCACGGAGACTGGTGTTTCCCTACAGGGAACTGACCCACTGAATCAACTAGAAGACATTTACAACAATTTCTTTGTCCTTTCTCCATCAGCCCATTTGGGACAGTGTCCAGATGGAGGAACAGACATCAGTCCAGCTGGGTCAGACTTCAATCCAACTTCATTCAGATCAGCATCACAGCAACAGGGTCTTACAGGTGACAGGAAGGATGTGTACAGGTTGGTTCTGTGTCCCACAGCAGCAAAAGCAGGGTTGATTCAGGAGCTCAATAGCCAAGACCTGTGGCATGCAGCCCTGTGAAAAAGGGGCACCACAGTGCCCCAGTGGTGCATGCCTAGCATCTTCTGCCAGGCTTAGACATTCTTCAGCTGCTTCTACACCCCAGCTTGGGATGAGGTGGTGCTCACTGGTGTTTCCATTAAGTTTTTCACAGTGCATCATTGAGGCCTTTCTCCTGGGACCTCCCTCCCAAAACAGGCTCTCCCCTGTTGGCACAGCTGCTGAAGAACAAAGCTGTTTATCTACCAAACTGTTTGATGGGCTTTTAAGGCAGGTGGAGCATAGCTCACCAGCTTCCTTCCCATGCACACTATCACTGCTATGGAGTAGGTTTGCTTGCCTCTTGAACCCAGTGAAACTCATCCATGACTATCTTCTTGTAACTGAGCATTTTTTGCTTTAAACTAATGTTTGGTTTTGTTTACTAGTGTTTTTCTCTGACACTAGGGATCACTCCAGTCTCATAGAGAAAAATGTAGACATGTTCAAGGGATGGGAGTCATATTTAAAAAAAAAAAAAAATCTAACAGGGAATTATATTCACAGGCTCAAGAGTTAAACTGTGGCAAATACTACATCTCTCAAAATCTTTCACTACCAAGGCCAAATGTCTGTCTTGGACAAATTCTGTGGTACAGTCATCATTCTTGAGCTCAGAAGTATTTTCTTTAAATAGCATGGGATAATAATCTCCTACCCCGCCAGCAACACTGGATTAATTTCTATGGCCTGATTTATGGAGGAGATCACGGCAGAAGGCCTTTCTGTGTTGGACTCTGCTGTGATAGTAGTGACTCCTTCCCAGGGGCTGCAGATTCTCTGTCTGGTCTTCCAGTTGTTGGCTGACCAAATATTTCCTTTCCTATTAAATAAAAATGTATAGAAATAAAACAGTAATAAATATGAATAAATAATCACAACCCACAGATTCTGCAAAAAGAAGAGAAACTATCAGACTAACACCAAGACTACACGTCCCATTGTCTGCTAGGGAGATGATGTCTCTGACCAGCACTCTATTATATTGCTGCTCGTGCCAGGAGAGGAGGCACCACAGTTTTCAAGCAGTGCTAGCTCTTCCATGCTTTGCAAACATGGGGCTTGTTGGAAGAATCCCAGGATGCTGCCCCGTGCTGCCACTGCTGGCGGCCGCAGGCCTGGCTCTCCCAGGACCTTGACAAGGAAGTTGATGTATCTCATAGCTAACCGGAGTGTCTCATTCTTGCTCAGTTTTTTGTCTGGTGGGTGGGTGGGAATGAGTTTTCTCAGCTTGGCAAAGGCACTGTTGACATTTTGCTGCCTCCATCGTTCCCTGCTGTTGGTGAAGATCTTCCTTGTCATTCTCAAGGTGCTGCAAAGCAAAGGAGATGGTGAGTAAATGCTAGATACGCCTGGCTTTCACATAGTCTGCTGCTCTGGGGGCACTGTAACCTCTGGACCAGTGGCAAGCACACAGTGGTGGTGTTAGGCATTTCTAATTTTTGCCCTCTGTGGCTGATACCCATGTCCTGCCTGTCCTGCACAGATTCACCATAATCCCTAAAGTCATGTCCCCATTCTCATCTATGATCATAAGCATCGCAGCTGCAACTGGATGCCAGAGTTCGGTAAGAACTTCGCAAAGCAGTTAATGGAGTTTAATTTCCTCATACAACCTTTTGGTGCTGCATGAAAAGTCCAGCTTACCCAGGCTCCTAAGAGTTCTCCTGCAGCAGAATTCCCACTAGTCAATGCATTAGTTGTCCTACCAGCAGCCTGTGTGAGGGACACACAGGCACTTTTTATAGGCAAAGGCAGGCAGGCCTGGGCAGAACACATCCATGCCTTCCCAGTTTCAGTGCACATATTCTTAGGTGCTGCTCCCAGCTGGTCTAAGCTTGGTGACTCATAGATGGAGCTAAGCCAAGTGGACCTTCATCATGGGCCTTCAATGAGCAATCAGCCAACACTACAGACACACGTGATTATGGCTATTTCAAGGGTCTTCTCCAGGGAAGCAACAGCCTGATTCCCCGCCTAGACTACACTGACTGCTCACTGCTGGTGGCGGAGACTCTTCAGTCTGATCCATTCAGGCTTCTGCTTTAGCTTCTGAGAGCTGCCAAGACTAAGCCACAAGTGTCATGAGTGCAGGCTGCAGAGGGAAAGTGCAATTCCTACAGAACATGCAGGCACACCAGACGAAATGTCTAGAAAAGGTAGGTGTTACCTGTCCAGCCTGCCTCATAGAGCTGAGCAGCTAAAGGAACTCAAGTGTCCAGAGTAAACCTGTCAACAGAAGAGTGCTGTGAAAGGGGTGCATTTAAAATACCATTTACCAGATAGGTTGTCAAAAGCTCTTGGGGTTGCCCTAAACCTGCTCTCACTGCCATTGGAAAGAGTCTTCCCCTCTCTCCCACAGCCCTGAGGGAAAGACTCACTTTTCCATGTCTGAACCTGCTTTTTATGCAATGGCACACAGACAGTTGGAGCAGGGAAAACTATCCGCAGCCAAGAGACTAATGAACAAATGTTTCCACTTACCTTCTTAAGCAGGCAAAAACCCCCAGCTTTTTATATTCATTGTCAAACTCATCCTTGCAACAGTCCCACAGGGGACTGGGGAGCAGGGCAGATAGCACTCCACCCCCAGAAAGAGGAAACTTCAGGGTGACAACCCAGATGTGATCCTGTGTTCATGTGAAGCACCTTCATAAGGTGCAAGACATTCAGGGTTCACCAAAGTACAATGTAATAGTCCAGGTGAATAAAGAAATCCCACTGGACTCAGAGGTTAACTGGGGTGCCTTGGCAGGGATACAAGTCATGCATGGCAGATGGGGAAGATGGCCTCCCAGGTCCTTCATATCCCAGTCTAGCACTGATTACAAAGCACCAGGGAAAAACATTTAAGTTACAGCATCGTAAATTATGTCAGTGCAGAGATCTTGGTCAGAGATGCAGCTAATACAGATGCGCCCACATATACTCTATGGGGCTATGCTCATGCTGCCTATACCTTGCCGGCTCCTCTCGGCTGTAGCCTTTACAGAACAAACGCATTTCTATTTTGGTAGAAGTCTGAAATTACTGTCAGGCCCAGTTGTCTGGGAAGGAGAAAATTGTGTCATCAAAATGACCTTTCTTCATGTGAGGCTCGTTTTAAAAATGAACCATCCTATTTCAGGTTGCTGATAGTTTTTAATGATTTTTGTAGACTTGAGACCTATTGCTTGATCCAAATGGGGATTGTGTATCTCTTTTTATTATCATTACCCTTCTCCGTGCATTACTTTTGGTTTGTGCTATGGGAACAAATCTACTTGGCACTTTGCACTATCTGAAACAGCTAGCATATACCCTTTTTGCAAGAAAGCTGCCACATCAATGATATGGATTTTAAATGCTGTCTTCCAGTGCTCCTCTGTACTGTGGTACGTTCAGTCCCGAAGGCAAAGGTTTTCCCTATACATTTATGTTCTTCCAAGCAGCTGCTTGGATCCATGTGAAATTCAGAGTGCCACCTGCTTCTCTCTCTTTTTTTTTTGGTGCTTGGTTTGTTGGTTTTTTAAAGACAAATTTATCTGTGTACAAAGGCAGTTATTTTTTATAGCTTAGGAAAAGTTATTTGGTTTCTGGTTTCTTCTAATGGTTTGTGTGAATTCTATTTTCCCGGGCCTTTCAATGTACTTCTGGTACGTAGGTCTGAGTTTGCTGGATGCCTGTTTTCCTCTCAGCTACCAATACCAACAGAGGGTCTGCTCCTTCTGTTTCTCCTGCTGCAGACAGTCCCTAGTGCAGCACTCCAGGAAAGCAGGTTAGCATCCAGCCCTGGGACTATGACCATGACATCTTGTCCTATTAGCAGTATTATTGCTGAAAAATAAACCCACCCTACTACTTCACATTTCCTTTGTCTCTCTTCTCTTGCCTTTGGAAAGGACAATACCCGACATTTGTGGTCACAGGCCTTGTCAGCAAACAGATGCCTTTGTGAAAACAGCTTCTGCTTTACCCTTCAAAAAAGTGTGTTTGTATTTCTGACATTTATTCAAGATCAGCAAACAACAGCTCCTTCCCTCCCTCATTGCTTCCTCTTGCGTTGATAGCTCTATGAGGAGCTTCATTTCAGGTGTAATCCACATCTGTACATCTCTCCACTTTGAATTCCCCTCTCCTTTTTCATTGTACTGCTGTAGGTTTCCTGTTGTTATGCTCAAGAAAAATATGCTAGCATATGCTATGTTATGCTAGGAACATAAAAGAAAAATGAACCTGGTCCAGTCCTGCAGTAATTATAAGGTTTCAGCACAGCTTCTTTTCTCATATTACCTGCATATCCCTGAAGTTCTCTGTAACCACAGCATCTCCCGGTTAAAATGCAGCCAGTTTACTGCCAAGGGATATGATTTGAATTCCTTTTGTTTCATACCCTTCCTGCTCTTTCTTCCTTCTCTCCAACCCTTGCGACCAAACTCTGTTTCCAATATGATACTAGTCACAGCTTCAGGTCTTTGCAAATGCTTCATGTAAGCAATATATTCCTTAGCTGTCTCTGGTGAACTATATAAAATATGTATTGTCTAGTGGCTGCACGTGGCTTATATCCCACTGGTCCATTTTAAATCTGTGCAGAAATCACCCATTTGTAGATATCATGCACAGGTTAATTGCATTAACCTGCAAGACTGGACCCTGTGCTTTCTGGTCACCTTCCAGAACCACAGGTTAACAGCTTCACATTTAGCTGACAATAAAGAAACCCAGGAAGACAGCAGCTTAAATTCAAGAGGATTAATTCTGCTATCAGGAATGTAAATCTGGAAGGTTACACCATTTTCACAGGAGGAATTACTTTGAAATGTTGCCACTGAAGACAGGATTTAACTCAGATCAAGAAGACATGGAAAGAAGTAGTAGGTAAGTGGAGTTTCCTGTGGGTCTTTTTCCTAAGATCCACATCTGCAGTGTGTAAAGAGAATTGTGCAAAGAAATAACCTCATCTCAGCAGTGAATCTGCTCCAACAGGCAGAAAGAGAAAAAAACAAAACACCAACACCCAACAAACAGACAACTGAAGCTCTTTCCACCCCCCTGCTTACTCCTCTGAACATATATTTATATAAATAAGGGGAAGAAAACCCGCTGGCTGTGGTTAATGCCACAAGTGTCACCAGACAAAAGACTAAACAATAGAAAAGATGAAGATCTCTCCCTCGGTAGCAGCAGTTCTCACAGCCTCTCTAAGCAAAAGCGATTCAGGCAATTCAGGCAGCAGCAGCAGAGGAGCTTAGGCACAAAGAACCAGCTCTGCTAGGACATTCCCTGGCAAATGGCCCCTGAACCTGCGGTTAATATCAGAGGGCTTGCAGGGGACTCGCCGGGAAGCCAGCACTCACTCATAATTATCAGGCTGCTATTCAAGATCTCGGGTAAGAAAGTTCTTCCCTCAAGTTATACCTTTGACATCAGTGAAGTTAAATCCATATTGAAACTGGACCCTGGAGAACTAGTCCTGCAACTCTTAATCAGAGAGCAGATGCCTTCCTCCAAGGAAGAATTTGAGTGCTTCCAGTAATCTGCAGTGCCACACTGTTACTCCGCAGAGGAAACCCAGTGCCTACTAAAACTGGTTATTTAACACATTGCATTGAATTTTGTGAAGTTCCTTCAGCCCTTAAGTAAATGGCAACAGAAGAGCAGATGATGCCTGTTTCCTCTATCAGACGGGTGCTTGTGATCCCGATCTACCAGAGGAAGCAGAGATTCCCCAGCTATTGCTCCTTGATGCTGTGCTTTGTTCATTTTGCAGCATTGTGATCTGGAGAAGAGGAAGCTCATTGTTTCTCTCTTCAGCTTCATGTGAGCCCCGGAGCATGGGACTGAGCTCCATGCTGAGAGGAAGATTGAACATGGATGTCACAAGATATTACACTGCCTATCCATAACGTGTCACTTTTTTTTTACCCGCACCCTAGGAGGAGTAAGCTCAAACTCTTTGCAGATGAATCATGCTCTGTTTGCTGCACGACTGCTTGGATTGCAAGGACTTTCTTTGTGCTGGTAGGGGAAGGAATAGGAGAGAGGACAATGCATCACAGCTTGACAGCTCACAAGAGGAGCAGCACACCTCTACATTAGGCTCTTCCAGACTTGCTCAGGTCTCTCTCGATCGCTGTTTACCTGTATCTCAGCACAAGACCCCTCCCTAAATGCCTCCCACCTGAAATCCCACGGGTGCACTGGTAGACAAGGTCACAGAGAGAGCACAGTGCAGTGAGATGAATGCTGTGCTGGCAATCAGGGAATTGAACTTCTGTCCTCATTTTTGCTGTTCTTTTGCCTCAGGCAAGTTCCTCTTTTCTTTTTTTTTCTTTTTCCCTCTTTTTTTTTGCTGCACCTCCATGTCCCTGCTGACTGTAATTAGTTTGTCTCATCTGCAAGGTTTGTGGAAAGGAAAGCACTTTTTTGTGCATTTATGTGTTGAGCAGCTGTCAACACACAGTGGCCCAGCCTTGCTTGGTGTTGGTAGGTGCTGTGTTTGTGTAATGAAAAAGAAGAGCTTCTCCCAGCTCTCACAGGGCAACTCTGAACACCAGCAGTGAACTTGATTTTATTTCAAATAAAATATGGGAGGAGGAGCAACTTCAAGGGATCCTTTTACTGCCTCACACTTCTGTTGAGAGTGTTACCTGACAGTCATAACATGGTACCAAGTATAGCAGAGCAGCAAAAGTGTTATAAAAAACCAGTCAGCACTAACACAGTGATTTACCTTTTTTAGCATCTGTAAATCTGGGACAAAACACATATAGGGGAATATGCTTCTGGGAGCCCTCCTGTCTAAGGGCAGCTTCTACAACCACTCTTGTGGCTACATTCTGCTTTTGTTAAACCTTTAGAAAAATGAAATCACTGGAATGTTTCAAAGCAACTGTATAAAGGTCTCAAGCTTAAATTAGCCTCCATGTTTGGGGATACTAGTCTATATATGATTACAGCTTCAAAAGGCAAGTTTTTTGCCTGATGCAGCATTGCCCTTTGGTTGCCCAGGGTTGCCCATTATAATCCAGTTGCCCTCCTAGAGGGTGCAGATCTTCATGGCGGGGGAGGGAGCTCACTGCTTTCTGAGAACTCGGTCTAGCCTGCAGACTTCATAACCTGGACACACAAATGAGTTAAGAACTTGCCAATAGTGGTGAAGAGGTTTACACAAGAAAAGGTTTACTCTGCATATGGCAGTGGGCTGCTGGGTTTTTTTGGTTTGGTTTGGCTTTTTTTTTTCCCTTCAGTGGCTTCCCTCTTGTCAATACTTTTTATGTTCCTTTGCAGTAAAAAGTAAAATTATACTACAGCTCTGAGAAAACAAAGAAACCACTCATGACTTTCAACAGCTTTTGTTAAACGGGGGGGGGGGGGTGTCTACTGTTTTGGCATGGACATGACAGATTGCAAAGCTGAGAAAGGAACTCTGCCAGGAGGTTTAGTTGTTATTTGCTAAATTTGCACTTGTCTTATTTTTCTGTTCAAGAAGATCTGAGAGTCCTTCTTGGAAAAGTGCCTCTCTGCCTTCCTAGTCCTTTCTCCAGTAAAACCCTCTTATGTCAAAGTCTGAAACACAGTTCCAATGGGTTGCCTTTAAAAAGTGTCTGCCAAATTAACTTCTCAAATACTACATGTAGGCACTATCCCTGTGCTTAAGGGTTAACAGAAAGAAAAACAGCTTAGCAATCTTCTGGGAGTTCTTCAGGGACTCATTTTTTCCAGACACAGAATGCAAACTGCTGTTCTACACAGATATGTGATTCCATTTCGTTACAGCACTCGCTCCTGCATGCCTCTCTCTGCACCTGCCACTATGAGGCAGTAAGGTAGCTGTTTATAGAAGAGACAACGTCCACTTGCTTTAAATTCCTTGCCTGGCCTGCATACGTAGGAAGTCCACATCTTCCTTACTGAAAGTCTATTATGTAAAGAAGGAGGAGGAGCAGCTGCTGCGTGTTACAACTCAGCAAAGACCTGTGTAAAGCAGCTCACACTGTTACAGGAGTTGTTGGAAGCAGAGTAGGGAAAATCTTACGTTTTAAGGGACATTTGCATCAGGTGGAATGTAGATCTTGTATTTTGTTTAGACATGACCACCAGAGAATATTTGTGTTTGCATTTTATCCAGTTCTGCGCTGAGGATGATAGAAAATCTCTCTCTGATTTCATCAAAAGCAAGACTGAAACTTTGACAGCGTCCTGATAGCAACATGCAGTGCCATGCCTTCCTACCAAACACAAGTTAAAACCAGTCTACTGATCACCATGTCATCACATCAGGAATTAATTTGGTCTGCACTGTGTAAGACTGGAAGACAAAATAAGCACAGAGAAATGTAACCACCACAACAAATCAGAACTTCCAAAAATGTCATACAAGCCACTGCAAGACAAGGACGACAATCCTGTTTTCTCCTAAATGTCACACTGCTAACCTCTGTAGGGCTACGCCTAGTAAAAAGATCTGCATGAAGATCATTCTTGCCTCAACCATGCACTCATAGTCTCCAAGACTTCTGCCTGGCATGCTCCGTGAGCACTTAATTTCTTAGAGCAGCTGCTCATATAACAACTACTTGAATGCTTTATGTAAACAGGCAGTAAAAATAAGCTGCAGTTATTTTTATTTTATTTTTTTGTTTGCTTGCTTGCTTGCTTGCTTGGTTTTTGTGAAACAATATAGAAACATATGCTGAAAAAACCATTCTAAAACTCAAATATTGTCCTCTACTGTTATATGGAAATCAAAAGGATAGAGACAGCTACTTCAGAAAAATACTTTTTTAATTATTTATTAACTTTCTCAGGCAAATATAGCATTATGCAGAAGGCTACCCCTGGAAATATATACATGTTCTAGATTGGCAGTAAAAAAAAAAAAAAGTTTCTTTAGAAATCTGAGAGTTAGTAATATTTACCAGCAGAAATTAAATTAATAAAATTGCTAAGCTTTTCCTCCTAAGGACTATTGAACTGAGCAAAGTTCAAATGCCTATGTATTTTACATACACATCAGCTGTAAGACCAATAAAGTAGTGGGGATATTTTAAAGTATGTGAGGAATGGAATTTAAAACTGTTTCTTTACATCATTACCTGTTGACACTGTCGTAGGGTTTGCACACAGTCCAGTGTAGAAACATATAGTAAAGTCTAACAAATGCATAATTGTCTGTGCTTTAGCAAACAATTTGTTTCAAGTATCAAACACCATTGCACAATTCTGTTAGGTTTTAGTTCTAAACTTAGTCTATGATGCTCTGTGTAATCGTTTTGCACCAATGCATTAACTCTGATTTACAGCACTTTGCAATGGTATAAATGACTTTGCCTGGTATATAATTATACAATTATGCTATAAGAAAATCTAGGAATAGTAGGAACAGTGATTCTAAAGTCATATTTGTTTGCTCCACATCTAAGCAACAACATTTCTTTCAGAAGTAGTAAACCAATTAATAATTTCTCCTGGTATGAGGTCTGATTCACAGAGCCTCTGTGGATACTAAGAATTTGAAAAGTCCAGGCATAAAAATAGGGCAACACAGTTACTTCGTGTTATTAAACACAGCCACCTGTAAGTCATTGATTCTGTAACTATTCTGTTTGTAAGAACAGGTGCCTTACTCTTAACTTTTTGATGACAAGATCCAGAGGTGCTATGATAAGAAATAAAAATCCAATGGATGGTAACAGGCTGTTGCAGAAATTCCTTCCTTTAAATCCCCTGCTTTGAGAGGAAACTTTGGCATTCCTAAGAAAGTTGCAAGGTAAGCCCAAAGGAGGGGAGGCAATGCTGTAAAGAGAAGAGGCCATTGTCACTTACATTTCTGGTCACAGGTGCTCGTGGCTCTTGAAACCTGGTCAGTGGGTGAGCAGACAGAAAATCTGGTGCTTCCTATTTTTCTTTCCCACCTGGTCTCGCAGTGCCTGGCCACAGAGCTTGCTCTCACTGTAGTCAGCCTAGGACTGGTCCTGGCTGCCTCATTTATAGAGAAGCGCGTCCTTTGTCTGGCGCGTGTCACCACTAGTCCTAGCAATCCAGGGAGCTTGTTTTGCATCTCCCAGGAGATTCTCTCTATCCTGCCTTTTCTCACCACACGCCCTCTGCTCTTCTCTGGGGCTGGTATGGGGTGGTAGCTGGGACTGTGCTTACAAGCATTACAGTGACTAAGTCAGGGGCACTTTGCAGAAAAGAATGGAAGCTGCTCATGGCAAAAATTTAATTTCTCTCTCTCTTTTGTCTTCTGCCTTTTTTTTTTTTTTTTTTTTTTTTTTTTTCTTTAGTAGGCTCGGCCTTGTTCAACTTCCCCCGAGACACAGCGCATGTG